>DVZL01002919.1:0-14708 GCA_018236625.1 Lasaia peninsularis
CGTGTTCTGGTTTGGAAGCTAGGGTAGCCGGTAAATTTTCTCACGCAAGAGGCTTACCATCCCAGCCTCAGGTTAGCAACGCACTATTTCCACCTTTGGTGGCTATAGGCGACGCGACGAGAAATCCGCCTGCGTTTGCCTTCCAATATCATAAAACAAATGATCAGAGATTGTAGGTTAGAGATAGAGATCAGAGCTAACGCTATAACGCTGTCATTTATATGGTTACCACATGTAACCATCCGTGTGAATTTACTAATTACATTTTTGTGATTGCTTTGAAATGTAATTAATAAAAAGTTGATTCTGTATATTTTGTTCTGTCTTATAATCTCGAAAACCGGACCTTTTAAAATTTGATTATAATATAAGGTTTTGGCAACCCTAACATTCCGTAAGTGGGACACTCATACAATGTTAGCCTCCTTGATTTTATCGGATGTTGCGGGGGCGGGGGAGGGGGGTATTATGGGTTCAAATTACGTACAATTAATATTTTAATTCAGTCATTAAAACACTTTAATAATCAATAAAGTTTTATACAAATTATGATTTGTACTCAAAATTTTCTTTAGTTGTAGTACACACATATCATTAAATACCTGTACCGTATTGTATTAATATTTTGAAAGAATAATTGAATATGGGTAAGTATACGGCCAAGCCCCACGTGTTGGTCCAGGTTTGATTTCAGAACCATCTGCCTCTCCGCCAGACACCTCGCGAGACGACTTGAGGTTACGTGCCTTAAAACATACCCATCGTCAATAAGTAAGTATTTTTAATTTATTTAAGACTGGCCAATTTTTATTCGCTCGTATTGTAGTGTTGTCGAAGTCAAAAGGAGTCCCCTAAGAGGGTATCTCCCCCTTAGAGGGCTATCATATATTCGCGACAAGTCGTCGTTAGACAGGAAAAGAATTATTGTTTTTCTGAAAGTAAAATAAAAATAAGATAAATCACATCACGTAAATATCCCCGTGTGAATGCGTGCATGCCTACGTGCGTGCATGCGTGCATGCGTACGTGCGTGCGTGCGTGCATGCATGCGCGTGTGTATGTGTGTGTTTGTGTGTGTGAATACAAATGTAAATGTAGACCAAATAGCAACCTCAGTAATATGAGGGACGAAGTAAAATTTTTTGTAAGCTGTGATTTTATGTGCTGAGGACATAAAACGATATCCCCGCCGGTTAGCGCTGAGTTCACAATCAGGAATTAAATAATAAGCATGCTATTTGAAAAAAATCTACGATACAGAAATCCAGAATCTTTCCCGGGTAGGAATCCACCGCCTTACCTATTCCTGCCGCTATAATGACATTGTCGTGTTCCGGTCCGGAAGCTAGGGTAGCCGTCAGACATGCACATAAGGTCTAACAGCCCGACAACAGAACAGTGACGCACTTATGAAATGAAATGAAATGAAAATTATTTATTTGCCGAATATGTGTGTTTAAACGATGTCACAGAACAAGAGTATTTATTTATTTATTAAACAATATACTAAACACTAGTTATCTTAGTATCTATAAGTAAACATTATTTTCACACAACTTATTTTAACCCTGTCTACCATAAACTACAACCGTTTCCAAACCTAGCCAGTCAGGAGAAGAAACGGCGAAACAAACTCCCCGGCAACCATGACTTCTTTAACCAAATTTAAACAACATCTATGGTGTCTACAGGCCACGGTTGTCTCTTACCACAGAAGTCACGTGTGCCAGTCCGCTGTCTTATCCATCTACATTACAGATCTTGTTCGCCCTGGCTTTATCCCGATTCTACATCAGATGTTGTCGTGTTCGGTTGCCTCATCTAGGGAACACGACAAATGTACCAATTAATAACCCTACTCTCCGTAACTTTTTGCAATCGGATGTAACTTGTGTTTGACAACTGTCGGAGCTGACACACACACACACAAGCACACGCACACGCACACGCACACATACACGCACACGCACAAGCACACGCACACGCACACGCACACGCACACGCACACGCACACATACACATACACATACACACACACACACACACACACACACACTCTATTACTAAGATTTCGCTGTATGTCTGTTACCAAGCTGTATCACAATATGAACATTTTGCTTGAATATTTTATTTTAGTCGAAAGTGTGTATCAACCTAATAACATCATCAAACTAGGAGACAAACATGTTTAGCTTAGTCAGATTAGTTATTGACCTTTTTAATACATGTCATATATACCTCGGATTATGTCGATCAAAAACTTTAGAAGTTATTATGTGCCGTCTTATTAAACACGACAAGCTGATCTATCTTTTTGTGTTCATTTTAATGGAAAAAAAGAGCATACTTTTAAAATAAATTTATAATTTGGGCTTCAGAATGGGTAACATTATTAATTATATTTTGGTATTACTGTATTGTTAAATTTTGCTAATAATTAAAAGTCAACTAAAAAGGTTTCTATTCTAAACCTAAATTTCTAAGTCTAAACTTTGCCTTAGAGTCAATTGGGTTACTGGTAGGGATTTAAGTTTTTTTTATGTTATACGATAGCAAACACTTTGGCTTTTGCCGACGGTAAGATATAGCGGTCGCCTATCGACACCACAGATGTTACTGGCGCTACTAGCCACGAACTTTTTTTTGGGATGATCGGAACACGACAATTTCATTATGACGGCAGGAATAAGTAAGACGGAGGTACCAATTTAGACGAGCTCCTTAACAGCACTGTACTCCCTAATTACGACTGTCCTGATAAATCTAGCGACATTGAAGATACCACCAGAGCTCGATGGAGTTGTCGGGTTATTGCCCATCTTCACTAAGTTTACTAATTACTGTTTCAAATATATTAAAAGGATATTATACTCTAAAATTAATCTTTATACTATAAAAAAGTGGTGTTAAGTTTCACCATTTATAACTCGAGAAAAACTGAATCGATTTTTATGATTTTTTGGAATTGATATTCGTCTGGAGTGAGCATTAAAACTTTGAAAAGTCAGGAAAAAAATTATATGGATCTGGACGGGCGATAAGAAGTTCATATAGATTGTTAGTGTAAATAAAAGTTAATTACTTAAAGATCGCCTAATTGGAATTTAAAAGTTATTGAAACTTTATATTTATAATATAAGTATATATATAAGTTTTTTTTTTATAATATATAATTCTTTTATAATAAAATAATTATTCATAAAAAGCAGACGGATTAATACGTACACTGCCTTTGGGTACCAAAGTTAGTAATTATGGTATGGACTTTAGCACATCGGAGGTCAGTCACAGAACCTAGCGAGTTTGGTGCGTGACTATCGTTCGTCCCGAGACTAACGCCGCGTTACTTACAGGCCAGTCAGTTGGCCAAAGTGAACGATCCGCGAGTGGTGTGGACTGGAGTGTTGCCCGTTATAATAATTCACGTGTCGGAAATCTTAAAGTGTGAGTTTTTTATGAAATAATTTTTAAAATGAGATATTTTAATTTTAAATTTTTAGTTTGTTTTGGGCGTGATGTACAGTATGTATTTTGTTTAATAAATTAAACTATATATAATATATTAATAAATTATATATATTATATATAGCAAATTATATATCAGTTAATGTGTACAAAATAAATTTAGATATTTTAGTATTTCAAAGTTAACCAGTTAAATCAGTTCCGGTAATGCAAAAGAATAGGCAAAAAATAAAGCAACTTGTAACTCTGATGCCTAAATATTTATTATGAGTAAAAGTCAAAACAAGATATGATAATAACAATTACAAATATTGTTTAAAATTTATTTTGAAATAATTTGAATAAAATATGTTTTTAGTTCAAAATCTAAAAAAGTAAATATTTTAAACAAATATGTAACTTTATGAGAAATCTTAGACCACATTGTCAGTGATCGCTTGTCGTGTTCCAAGCTGGAGGCTTAGTTGATATACTTGCACGTGGCCTAAATTCCTGTTATAAAATAGCGATGCACAGTAACATCAACGGTGTCTATAGGCGAAAGTTATTTCTTACTATCAGGAGAGCTGCCTGCTAGTTAGTTATCTTAACCATTAATATCTGTTTGTTTATTTTGTTTGTGAATACTTAATATGGCTTAATTATCATTAGCTGTATGTACGCGTATTATCGTGTGATGATCAATAAAAGATTCGAATAATATTCCTCATTTTGATTATTTATATTAAACTAGCTGTTTTCTGGTGCTTCGCCTACGTGACTCAGTTAAAACAAAGTTTCGTGTATATATGTAATGTCCATATCAGAGGTAACATATGCACCTATAATTAGCCCATTATTATCGGCATAATATTTACATTATACTAGCTGACCCGCCGAACTTCGTAGCGCCCGCACTTAGCGCTATGAATATTCTGAATATTCTCAGACATACTCAATATGCTCACAAAATTTCATGAGAATCGGTCAAGCCGTTTCGGAGGAGTACGGCAACGAAAATTGTGACACGAGAACGACTGAAACTTTCATCCCTTATGTCAACTACTTGAAACACTATTTGAAATAACAAGTATTCCAAGTCCTTCCCCTAAAGGAACTCTATCTCTCTACAAAACTTCATTAAAATGGGTTCCGTGGTGTAGGCGTGAAAGCGTAACAGACAGATAGTTACTTTTACATTTATATCTTAGTAGAGAATGTCTGCTTGCTGCTTTGCTGGTGTCAAAATAATTTTAAGCCCTTCCCAGGAAACTATTTTTACGGGAATAAAGACTAGTTATGCTTTTTAACTAATGAAGATAGAATAATAATAATAAAACATTTATTGCCATAAAATAGCACAAAATAAATCGCTTAAAACAGTTACAATCTTTTAGATTTAAAAACCATAAAATAAATTATTGAGATTAAAAAAAAATTTTCGATTTTAGCCTAAAGATAGACAAGAAAAGTAAAGTTGATTTTATTTGGTTTGGCAAAAGGAGCGAACTCAGCAATTCTTAAATAGCCCACAGAAACTGACAATTAATACCGTTTTTCAGTCGCCCCCAAGCTCAAGGATGCAATGCGAGCTTTATGAGATGTGACATTGTATTTGTTAAAAGTTCCTAATAGCAAATAATAAAATAACAAATAAATCAATACGACTGGATGTCCGTTTATTGCTTTTGTATGTATGTATGTTACGCGACATTCCCGAAAATGTTTTTGTGCAGCGTTTACCAGCTCAATGGTGGCTCAATATCAAGGCAATCGGTTCAGTACTTTTGAATATATGAAGACTAACTAATAAAATCGTATGTGTGAAGTGTTGAAGTCGGTTCTTGGCAGTTTACTGCGTTTAAAGTATTCAGGTTCAAATTTGCAATAAGTCCTATCTACTCTTGTAACTACAAATATATATAATTGGAATATATTTTTGTAATATTAAAATACTTACCTATATCAAAATAATATTTTGTACAATTTTTGGCTTTCTGTCTGTTTTTTCTGGCTAATTAAATTTTTTGACGGATCTTCCACTGATAGGTAAATAATATAATAAGGAGTAATTAAGATTGCCAATAAAATATTTAAATTCCAACGCCGAAGAAATCGGAGACAGATTTAGTAACAGTCACGAAGCTAATATTTTGACGAACTTTTGCATTCATTGTTATTGCATTTGATTGTTTTTTTATAGTATAAGACAGCGAGCGTTCACGCTTAACGTTATCGACCAACCGTATGGCTCGGGTTCGATTCTTGACGGGAGCAAGCAAGCGAGGAGTCTGTATTTCAAGGTCATGGTGCCTATAAGTTTATTTAGTTTATCTGAACAACACCTATCACATCGCAGGACTTAGTATCGTCAGCTGATCTTGCGTATGTTCTTCTGCCTGTCCTTTCGGGATATTTATTTTCTTTTTTTTTTAAGTAATTAGTAGAATTAATCCCAAATGCCTTGGGATTGTTTTTGAAATAAAATGTTTATCTCTGTAGTTGCACGCCTATTATCCCCGAAGGGGTAGACAGAGATGTGCTAGTATATCCAAGACTTGTAAGTCCAGAAGATATACTAGAACTCCCACGATTACCTATGGTACTGGGGCCCATGATGTGATAGGTGGCAAGTCTATCGTCACTTCGGACACATTCTGTTCCCGGGCAATGTAATGCTTACTCAGAATAATCTGAAAACATTTAAGAAAAGTTGCCAGGCCTGGGAATTGAACCCGGGACCATACGCGGTTAACGGTCTTAACAGGCGACAGCCGTACATTTACACCACAGAGGCGATTTTATTCTGTAACTATTTTAATAATATACCTACTTGGTGTATGAATGTTGAGACCAATCTACTAAGTATATCGTAAATACTTGATATCGTAATTACAAATTTTACAATAACCTTTGTTGTATAATTTATACTAACGACCCGTCCCAACTTTTCAAGGCTTTATTATGTATAATATTATATACATATACACCTTCCTCTTAAATCACTATATCTATTAAAAAAACGCATCAAAATTCGTTGGGTAATTTAAAGATCTAAGCATATATATATAGGAACAGACACCCAGAGAGTTTATCGTAAAAAGGCATGAAATAACGACTATATACAAATGACCAACTTTAATGCTGCGAATAGTCTTATGAACACGACAAACTTGGGACATAACGAGCGACCAAATTGGCAAATAATGAATTAAACATTCTGCAATAATAATTAATTGGAGAACCAGAATGCTCTCATATTACGATACGATATAAACTTTACCGTGATTATGAGTTATTCTTATTTATTCATCTTATTAATTAGTAGAAACAAAGTTAATTATTTAGTTCTGATCGACTAGCCGACCAATCCGATCCAAAAAGAAGGAGGTATTTAAGTTAACTGGATGCTTTTTATGTTTTTTACCCTATTACTCTGTCAATTCAAAACTTTGTTGGAAGATTCTTCTTTTGTATGATAGGTTAAACTCTTTTTGAAAAATGGTTAAATGCTTTTTGAATTATTAACGAAACAGGTGGACAGATAGACAGAAGTCCAAACTGCGTACCACTGAGCCACTGAGGCTCTTATAATGGATAATTACATTGAAGTCAGTTATATATACTTGTAGTTTTAGTGCGTTCAAACGATCGTAGCTCATATGAGCAGTCAAAATAGCAGATTCTGATGATAATAAGTTTGATAACCGGTTACCCTGTCTTCTAATTTTCAAACCGGACCAAGGGAATTGAAGGCGAGAGAGCACCGACGTTTAACGGCGACAAAACTAATGTCCAGACAGATAGATTAGGTTTTGTGTGTCAAAAACTTTTATTTAATACTAGCTGTGCCCGCGACTTCGTCCTTGTTTCTATTTCATTGTTTATTTTATTTTTTCTAAAATAAAAATAGCGTAAGCTTTTCCTTATTACATCAGCTGACTGTCAAAGTCAAAATTGGTCCAAAATCGGTCCAGCACATATTTATTTCAATATTACATTCACACACTCCGATTTTATTTCTTTTTGTAGGTTAAATTTTAGAACCAAATCTGAAAATAGATGGCGCTGTGCAAGCGCACAAGCTCACGACTCTCCTAATGGTAGGAGACAACCGTGGCCTATAGACACCATAGATGTTGCGGGTCTTGTGGCCGGGCTGTTAGACCTGGTGTGCAAGTCTACCGGCTACCCTCGAACTGGAACACGATGTTGTCATTATGACGGTAGGAACATGTAAGGCGGTTGATCCCTACCCGGGCGAGTTGCTGCTTAGCATTCTACCACCAGTGGTCCTGTCGGCAATGACCTTGATAACCTATGCTCGCCTCTTACGAGCAGCCTGGTAGAGAGTGGTCTATTCTACGTAGAAGACCCGGACAAACGGGTCATTTGACTCGGTCTTAATATACATATATACGTACTCGCTCACCACCAAAAATTATTACCTTGACTAATATTTTGTTTATCCGCTTGCACCTTTTTTATAGAATCATTTATTATTTATATAAAACTAAAATATTATTTAATATTACATTTATGAGCTGATGGTTTGTTGTGTAGGTTATGACAGGGTTTTATATTTGTTGATAATTGTCCAGAGATATCTGCGCGATAATATAGGAGGGCTCGGCAGCAGCTCCTCAGGACTAATACCATCGTCCTACTTAGTGCTGTAACTGTAATGTCAACGTTTATAATTATTGTGTTCCATACTAGTATTAGCACTTAACTTAATTAATATTTCAGCCTGATACTATGTATACGTTTGTCCAAAGCAATCACTTTAACTTGATGTATAAAAGGCAACAGAGGTTGAATGATGTATCAACGCTCATGCTAAACCCTAAGGGCTAGACACTTCAAATTTGTCACACGTACTCCTGCTATGGACGTAAACATATATTAGGAAAAGATTTTTTAAATCCGATCTCTAAAGGGGGAAAAATAGATAAATACGATTATTTTATAATTTTTATAACTTTGACATATTTGCATAAAACTTGTTTGAATTAAGTACTACAAAAATGACCAGACTAAACAACTTCATTACACGAACGCAGCCACAAGCAACATCTTCAAATAAATAAATATTGTCACACCCAGTACCCTGAAAGAGTAGACAGTGACAAAGTAGTAGTAGTAGTAGTGGGGGGGGGGGGGGTTAGGCACCGACGATTAGCTGACGATGTTAGGTCCAATGATATGTCACTCAGAGTTTCCATCAAGATCACTTAGAAAATGTATTTAAGTTACAAAAATTCGTTGGTATATAACGGGTTCGAACCTGGACTACTGTAATGGAGGCCTGCCCTCATTCTATAAGGCCAACGAGGTTCTCAACGGATTTATTACAATGAAGCCTTAGATCAAGTTTTATCTATTGTATGTAGGTAACACACGATGATCGCTCTGATGGTCCGGTTATGTAACTCCGAAACCAACATTTGAATATCATTTAGCAACAAGTGCCAATCAATAAATCACAAAACTCATCTCAAACAGACCGGTTCTTGATACGAGTTTGTAAATCTAAAATATGAACAACATACACAGATCTGACTGACTAACCTTAGCGTGCTTGTCTTTAAGTACCTACTAAGATTCCGCTGTCCGTCTGCCTGTCTATGCGTCACCAGTCTCATAAACTGTAATTGCTAAAGAGTTGAAACTGTCACAGATTATGTATTTCTTTTGCCGCTATAACAACTAACATTAATAATAGAATAAAATATTTAAATAATAGAATAAAATATTTAGGGTGGCTCCAATGCCATGAACGTGATTTTTTTACCATTTTTACAGATAATAGTACGGAATCCATCTAGTAGGAGTCTGACTCGCACTTGGCCGGCTTTCTTTATTAATTATTTAAAAATATATATTACATAGCGGAGCGTTCGTTTCGTTATTAGCTGTTGTTACTGAGTTAACTGTACTTGTCTCTGAAGTAGATAAGTTCGTCTTTTATATATGTGATATGTATAGGTATGTGCCCGCGAATTCGCCTGCGTTTGAATCTAATTAGATAAAAGTAGCCTTAGTAACTTCTTATTACATTACCAATCTGTCTGTAGTGAAAGTCCCATAAAAACTGTCCAGCCGTTCTAGAGATTAGTCGGAACAAACAGACGGACAGACGGACAAAACTACTAAAAAAGTTATTTTGGTATATGTACCGTGTATACGTATGCATTCAGTAACAAGCGGTTACTTTATTATTCTAAACAGAATTTTAAATTTAATTTATTTGTATTGATAAATAAAAATGTTACGGTGGATGTGCGGCGTTACGGAATGTTACGGTGGATGTGCGGCGTTACGAAATGTTACGGTGGATGTGCGGCGTTACGGAATGTTACGGTGGATGTGCGGCGTTACGGACCGTATTCGTAATGCTTACGTTCGCGGGAGTCTCGATGCGCGTGAGGCAGCTGATGCTGGAGAGTCGTGTCCTGGTGTTCGGTCATGTAGTTCGGGAGCCTGGGGAGTACGAGGGGAACCTAGGAAATAAATCACTTGAACTAAATGCGCCTGGCACGATCTCGTAAAGTTGGACTGCGAGACGATCGTTAGACGATAGAGGATGATCAAAATTGTGAAAAGTTGAGGAAGTGGATAAGTAATGCGGAGTCTAGTTGTAACCTGGTTAAACGCCAGGATGGGGGAAATATTAAATAAATAAATAAATGCATCGTCAATGTTGTAGAACAAAGACGGATCTGCTAATATCTAATATTTTAGAAGAGTACTTTAAAGTGTTTGCAAGAGTTTTTGTCATATCCAAGATGTCGACCATTATAATATTATATTACATTATATTACATCGGATTCTAATTTGGAGAAGATGCTTTGTGCATGTATATTTACAGAATATCCAAGTAAGTAAATGTTTAGTACCTATGTCTAAATTACCTAAACAGTGATCCTAGATTACCTAAGATGTTAGCATTGTACATTTCTATATCGTTCAGACAATAACAATCCCATTCCAAAAAATCTTTAATACAAAAAATATTGTCACGACAATGCCCCCGAAAGGGTAGGCAGAGGTAGATATGCACCCACGATTAGCCGACATTTTAGCCTATGATGAGACAGGTGAGGTCGCCATGTCGAGCACAAATCCAATCTCAGGCAAGAACAAGTTCCCCTAGCCAGCAATTGAACTCAACACTTCGTGCGACCAAGTCGAACACCGGCTCCACTCGACCCCAGCGGTAATTTAACATATTTAATATATTTAATATAATTATAACGAATTTGTAAATCCACGGTTTAGTCCAGAAGGTGCTGTAAAAATGTTAGTTTTAGGCTCTTTGGATAATAAAATATCATTTATGAGTGTTGCGTAAATCAGTACAAGTACTTTTACTTAAATATGTGAACCATGATTTCTATTTGCGGAGGTTGTCTTCATCATTGAGTTTGTCTGTGAGTAAGCTATCTCTGATACAAAAAAAAGATATAAGAGAAAAGTAACCATATTCACATGTAGATACTTAACGATCCGTCGTTAATGTTATTTTACCTTGAGTAATGCTCATCACTGTGGTCTTTGACTGCAATAATTATTGCTTTTGTAATAGCTCAGTTTGTTAGAGCCTCGGTACTTAGTGGTTTGCGCTTCGGACTTTCGCTAGTTCAGGTTCGAACCCCATTCCTGTAATCTTGGTGTCAGAGGTCAGATGGCAGTCGCTCTGTGTAAATACTGGCGTCCTTGTCAAGTACCCTGAAGACATAATCTGACATAGAAACGGAAAAGGTAAGGCAAGGACTAAGAAGTATTTCTTTGTATCAGTTATTGCAGGAAATAAATCCAAGATCTAAATCAAATTTATTCAATTATATATCACAAGTATTTCCGTGTATAGATGACAAAGTTTTGAGAGCTTCGAACTTCAATTTCGTTGGTCCAGATTGGAACCCCTTTCTGAGTGCTCTTGTGGTGAAGGAAAACATAGTGAGTTAACTTGGATTCGTGTGTGCAAGTTCGACCTTATCTAGTATTGCGCTTGATTTCCCTTTTGGATTTCAGAAGTCAGGTGGCAGTCGCTCTATATAAAAACAGGTGCCATTGCATCCTATAGTAGTCGACTCTGACATCGTCTGATGTAAAATAGGATAAAGCTAGGACTAAGAAGAAATAAGTCAGTGCTTGTTAACAACATTTAGGATGCAGGACGAGTGGAATAGAGTGTGATTGAAATTATTTACTTGGCCCGACACAAAACTTGGCCTGATACAAAATCTACAAGAAAACTAACTAAAACATTTTAAACGCTTTAAAACTGCAAAAACTCATTTCAAGTAATTTTTAATTTTGTTATACGTCTAAGTACTGTTTCAAACTTTTTATTATGACGTCACAACTGATTAACCACACTCAGTGTGCATGCAAATATTGATATAATAATTAATTAATAATCAAGTAAATAATCAATTTTTTAAGTTTGCCTCAATAATATTAATGTGATGAGTCCAAAGAAATACAACAGTGAAAAAGCACACTGATCTCCTGATGGTAAGAGACAACTGAGCTCTATAGACACCATAGATGTATGTGCGCCAGTGTCGCATCATGTCATCTGGATATATTGCTCATGTTGTTGGTCATATTTCCAAAACTAGTGCACCAATTGCTAAAGAATTTGTATGAGATCACCTCTGGAGTATGACCTAACTAAAATCAATACAATCAATTCGGAGTTGTCGGAGAAGTCGTAAAAGAAATATAAATAGCATATAGTTGAATGGTGTTTTTGAAGTCGGTTAATCGATCAGAATTAAATAAGTTACTTTTGTTTCCCCAGACCCAATCGGGAATCAAACACGAGCCTCGCGGATGGTCAGTTGGCGCTAGCCGTGTACGCCCTCGATCAACGAGACGGTCAAAAAATAATATTTCCATAAGAAAATAATAATCACGTTAAAGTTAAATTTTGTATCTAAATTTTCTCTACGAGCGCAATGTAGTTCTCCAATTACTATTATTTCATAGTATTTAACTAATAAGTTGTTAATGTGATCGTTCGTTATTTTTTGTTAATATTAGTTTATCCTGCAAATACATTTTTTTAATTATATAAGTAGTTTGTCAGAATTAATTATTTTGGCGACATAAGAACTGAATGTTGTAGGCCGGTAGGGTTCGTAATAAATTTGCTGGTTATTATTCATGTATACATTTTTTTGATTAGGTTTATGTTAATAAATTTATTGATTAAACGTGTTTTATAAAAATATTAAATTATGTGCTTGTCTTTTAGTGACAGGTACACGCGTCGTATAATATACAAAAATATATTTGATAAATACCTCCACAGAAAAACAGATTCCTTCCTTCACCTCTGTTTTCGCTACAAAAATCCCTTTCTCTGCGTTTTATCCTTATTTAAGGTTCTCATAATTCTTATTTAATGTCGCCTCCGTGGTCGACGCCAGTCGACATCCAACATTGTCGTACTTGTTCTTTGAGTTTATTTAGTTTATTTGATACAACGTCCGATATATCGACGGACTTGTCACCTCTCACACACAGGAACTGACAACTCTGCCTCCCCCTTCGGTGATACGGGTGTGACAACATTTATTTATTTGTTTTTATTTAAAAAAATCTGAGAAAGTTTTAAATGGAAAAACATAATATCGAGGAGTGAATTGGAGGTTACAGGTTGAAACCTGCAAAAGACGAACATAATAAGAAGTTTATTTATTTAAAAAAAATAATAAATATTTATGTAAAGCACAGGAAAAGTTATTAAGGCGCTTATTATTAAATTCTCCCGCGGAAACTCATTTAGGTAGAGTAGGATAAAAAGTAGTCTATATGTCACTCTCTTGCCTCCACACGCAAAACTTAACATCGCTCCGTCGCGATGTGAGAGGACAAACAAATAAACAAACACATTATTGCATTTGTTAGATCTTATCACACGACCGGATATATAAAATAAAACTAATATAATATTAACAATGCTGCTCGGTTTCTGAGAAAGTTTTAAAATTGCCAGGATATGTGGAAAAATATATTTGTGTGTATGTGTGTGGTTTTGTAATATAATAACGGAAATGTATGAGTTGCGTTAAATACATTATATTCAGTCGTTTCAACATAATATATAAATATTTCTGGACAAATTACAGCAATTAATATAACTCCAAAGTAAGCAAATGACATGCTAATATTAAAGGCCTGAGGATGCTGCAATCTCCGAAACCGGTAGGCTGATATGGTATTAATTAATGTGGAACAGTGTAAATGTTTCACAAAAAATATTAAATTACTTCCTTAGTGTATAAACAAACAATTTGTCTTTTTGAACACCGCAAGGGAAAAACGGCCTTTTTTCGATTGTGCAGTAATCCCTACTAGTCCCCCCTACTAATATTATAAATGCGAAAGTAGCTTTGCCTGTCTGTCTGTTACGCTTTCATGCCTAAACCATCGAACCGATTTTGCTGAAATCTGGTACACAGATAGAGTTGACCTTGACGAAGAACATAGGGTATTAATAGGCTTTTAAACATCGAAGCTTTATGTTAAGGTACTTTATTATAAATGACAGGACAAAGAATAGACATAGGATAAAGATAGAAGGGATTGAAATGTTTGCTTAGAAATTCGACATTTTTAAAGATAATACTTTTAAGACACATATTGGAAATGAAAGGACATAGGCTACTGTTTATCGTTAGAAAAGGGGCTGGACGTGTTAAAAGAGGTGATGAACGTTTGTATAGAAGATCATCATCATCATCATCATCATCATTGTATATAATAGAGTCGTTTTCATTTTACAATTGCTTAGGTTTTTTTTTGTATGTCAATTATGTGCGGGCGACGCCGCGGGCAACAGCTAGTATGTATATATATATATATATATATATATAATATTTGTAAGTAGACGCGAGCGTCTGAACTTGGTCTTTCAATTATGAGTGAGCTGATTGGTTAATGAGCCAGCGGCTAACGAAGAAGCATTGCGTTCTTAACGCGAACGTTACAGTTATGTTTAGTTTTTTGATTTTTCTTGTCTATTGTATAGTGAGATCAGAGAAAGAGTGGAATTGAAAGAAAGTGTCGGTGTAAAAATGAGAAAGGGCTTGCTCCGATGGTTCCGTCATGTAGAAAGAATGAAAAATTAACAAAACAGATATACAATGTGAATGTGGATGAATGTAGGTCCAGCGGGGCTATTGTGTAACTTCTTGACAGTTAAAAGATACGAACTCCGAGCCCGAATTTTCGTATATTCACTGTC
>DVZL01002920.1:0-14707 GCA_018236625.1 Lasaia peninsularis
CTATATTAATCACACAAATGTCCGTCTCCGTCGGGAATCGAACCCGAGCCTCGCGGTTAGTCGATGCGGTTAGGCGTGTACGCTATCCATTCGGCCAACGAGGCGGTCATAAATCTTCGTCTTGAATCAATCTTATCTAATTAAGAAAACCGCATCAAAATCCGTTGCGTAGTTTAAGATATAAGCATACATGGGGATATACGGACAGAGAAAGCGACTTTGCTTTATACTATAAGTAGTGATATTGTATTAACAAAACGTCCAGATGTTCGGCGGCCGTGCGCGCGCTGCGAGCGAGAAGCGCGCACGGACCTGAAGAGAGACGCGCGCTCGCCGAGCTGCGGGCCTTCAGCGAACAGGCGCGAACGCTCGCGAACAGGCTGTCCGCCCTACGGGACCACGCGCACTACCGGGACTGTCAGGTGAGATAATATGTCATCTGTATGTCATAATAATAATGACATTGTCATTTTATATCGACAATATCACTCATTATAAACTAAGGTACCCGTCATGAGAAGCTATAAATTATAAATAATGAACTGACCATATTTAATCGAAGTAAAAATATCGACGGGATATATTATGTAAGTAATAACCTTTGAATATTCACGAGTATGTTTTATTGCTTTATTAAAATCGCGGATTTTGTTGTTATTATTAATTTTGTTATATTTTCGTTATCATTTGTTACTGTTGTTAATTTTGTTGATTATTGCCTTAATTTTATCGTTTTTGTCATTGTGTATTTACGTATAATGGAATGGATGAATAGTAATATCATTTTTATTTCTATTTCTGTTCGTATTTTTCTACGGATGCTTAATAAATTATCAGTAAAATAATCTTTAAAAAAATAAATACTTTTTTCGTTTGACCTTAATGTTGGCAACTCCTGAACGTTAACTTTGTTTACATAATTTATAACTTCTCGTGACGCTTGCTTTAGTAGCGCCATCTGTAGAATATATCGTATGTACTTCCTGTCTTTGTTTGAAATAAAGTTAGCTCTTGTTTGTGACTCCCGCGTTTGTTTCATTATAAAAATATCTCTGGACAATTTGCACGTATTTGTTTATAAATCTTAATATTTTGACTATAATTTCAGCTGAAGAAGCTTCAAGAAGATTGCAAGAAAGAGACAGTCCTGGGGCGATCCCACAGCGAGACCATATCGTCTGTACTGCAGCAGCAGTAAGTATAATCTTTCAATTACATGCGTTAAAAAAGATAGTGTTTTCATAAATTTAGGAAAAGATCGCTTCGACCGCCTCTGTGTACCTTAAGTAAAATGTAACTTTTTTAAGCTTATTATTCATTCATTCATTATACCGCTGTATCTTCAACCGTGAAGTTCTTCTACTCCACTTTAACTTCTACTTTTAATAAAAATCATATTGCCTACCTATCACCTAATCCTCCTACCTACCTACTTACCTAAAAAGTAACCTACCTTTACATAAATTTTATTTTTTGAGACTATCATACAATGACACGCCAGTTCCATAACTTTAAAGAGCATTAAACACTAGTCCGTGGCTTCGTCCGCGGTAATTATCCCAGCGCTGATCTTTTACATTGCGTAAAACATACCATCTTTTAATGTAGTCGTTTAAAAAGTAGCCTATACGTTGTTCTGTTGTATAAACTATATTATCCAGGAATGTCATTAAAAAGCATTCAGTAGTTTTTATGTGAAACAATAAAAACATCCATACTTGTATACTTTATAATATCAAAAGGGTTGCTGCATAATATGTAAGCAATCAATATACTCGGTTCTACTTACGTCATACTAAATGTGTTTTGATACTCAAAACTCAGGAACGGCTGAACCGATTTGTGTGATTGCTTTTTTGTTGTATTTGACGGAGTCTGAGGAATGTTCCTATAGAAAGAAAAACTGGGAAAATTTCAGGGAACTTGGGAAACAAACACTTTTTTATGAACGTGGGCGGTACGGCTCTTATATTTATAACTAACTGTCCGCCCGCGTGAATTATTTTAATAATACAGACAACTTTCAAAGGGCAGACATTTTTCCGACTTACAATACTAATCGCGTAAAAACATACCTTCTTTTTAATGTAGTCGGTTAATAAGTAGCCTATGTCCTTTCTTAAGGTCTACTCTATCTCTGTACAAAATTTCATTAAAATCGTTTCAGGGGTTTAGGCGTGAAAGCGTAACATACAGACTGACAGACAGAGTTACTTTTGCTTTTATAATATTTGTACTGATGAACTACAAATACTAATGATAAGGTCTGACAATATTATTCTGCTAACTATATTCCATATTTGTTCGGGAGTGGGAGTTTTCAAGGGTGCTATTTATACTATCTATAAGAGATAGGTCCTCAGATGGTTGGTTGAATTAAACTCATACTCTAGACCATCAGCAAAGTTAGTAAATGCGGCGAATCTTTGAGCTTGCTAAAGTGGTTATGTAATACGAAAATATGAGTACGTACTTTAAAAAATATGGATATTAAATGATATAAAGGCTAAAAGCTCTTTTACGAGCGGGTGGAAAGTCCCGAAAGAAATTCTTACGTCGCCAAAGTTTCGCTATTTTGTCCTTTTTATATTTACCTACCAATGTTATTATGATATTAATACTGAAGCTATTTAATTAATACATCAGGATGTCAACAGACTTTATTTTCTTAGTAGGTACGTTATAGTACGTGATTTAAGTAATCTTTGATTTGCCACATAACAGCATTTTCTAAAAATTCAATAAGCGATCCAAATGCAATCGATTGTTATTAACTGTTAAATAAAATCGAATTACTTAAGCAATCGTATATTTTTGTAGTAATATGATCTAGCAATTGTTATACAAATATCTTAAAATTTTACTAACGCTCGATTTTTGCAAATAGCTTTGCTAAACAATTTTGAAAAGTTGCAAAATCTTTAACGCAATGCTGTAAAAAGTAGACTTTTTCGCTAGTTATATTAAATATTTTTGCCTTTTATGTTTTCACTTCGTCATTTGTATAAATAACTGGCTAAGTCAAACTCACATACGAAGAGTTCCGCACGATATCTGTTGTCTATAAATTAAACGACACGACAATAATTTACAATGTACATATCTTACGCATTTAATAAACATTATTTAGGTATTCTGAGAATGAATTGGACGACTACTTGTCGTCTTTACCGCGATCGAAATATGAATAGCGACATCTATTAGGTTTTGTAGAGTCGTTCATTATATCACAATTCATACAAGGAAATGGACTTTTAGAGGAGTGGACTATCAGAGAATGGTCATTTAGGTATAGACTTAATGAACCGACTGGACATTCCGGTAATAAGACTTAAAGTGCCGAGAGGGATGCAAGTGATAGGCAGATGGGTAAACGGACACTGGAGTCTTAGTAATATTAAAAACGGAAATATTACTAAGACTCCGGTGTCCGTTTGCCTATCTTTCTCTCTATCCTTTGGGAAACAACCGAACCATAAAAAACAATGAAAATATAAACTAGGTATACAATATTTTAGTGGTATACAAAAAACAAATGTTTTATATAAATACATATCACAGATGTTTTATTAATATTAACCTACATAATATACACACATACATATCTTCACGCAAGGTCCCTTGCGAGGTAAGCAGACAGTATCGAACGAAATTATATTATTTAATATAATTTTAAAATTTTTTTACAACACTCATTTTGGGGTAACATACCCCTGATGAACATACGATAATTGTTTTTAAGTACCCGTTTTTTTAAGCCGGGACGTGCTGCTACTTTAAAGCTAAAACAATCCTGTAACACAGTTTAGATTTAAATAGCGGGAAAATTAGTTTTATATAATTCCTCAGATTTTCCAAGAACTTAATTTTACTAGTTTCGAAAATGTAAAACTTTGAAACGGTATTTAATATTTCAATAGAAAACGCTTCCTTTAACTGGTGGTATGGAACAAAAGTTTCAGTTTTGTTCCTCAGTTCTGATTGAAGTTTAGGAATTTTATTCATTCTATGTCGCTTGGAAAGTATTTTATTATTTAAAGTCAATGTGTTCCACAACGGAACATTGGAACGTAATAATAAAATCATTCCATCTCTTTTCTGCTTCAGAGAATTTGTAATGTACATTTCATCGTTCCATCAGAGTTCGCTCTACGAGTTTTTACGAAGACTCGTAATAAAATACAGCTGGGTTTTTAAGTTTCTTGCTTCTGTATAAAAATCGTTAAAGGTTAAACTTTTTGGAGAAATGTAACCATAAACCAAGAGCACCAAAAATTTTTGGTCAAAGGTTATCTTTTTACATAATCTTATAATAATTTGCTTCGAATTTATTATTTTTGAAATAATATAGTCAGACATTAAATTATTAATAGCTGTCTTAAAGAGCTTTGTACCATATTGTGATTTTTGTAGTGAATTTTGAATTTTGACGAAGCTATCAACCATAGGCCGTACACCCCGGCTACAGGACAGTGACTCAACTACAATATGGCTTCTTTAATACACTGTTGTCTCTTACCGAATCAAAAAAACCGTTTGCTTGTTAACCGTCTTATCTCATAAAAATAGTTGATGTTTAAGTAAACATATAAAAAAAAATTATTCATTATGGATCCAACCATTTAATATAAATAATGGCTTGAGGTAATTTTGAAAAAAAATCTTGAATATGAAGTGTGTCATATGCCAGTCAGTTTTTATTACTTAAGTACATTTTCTGAATGCTCTTACAGTGAAAATAAGCATCAGATGGAAACTCAGATTTGTTTACATGTGAATTCAACCTAATTTACGATTGGGCCAGGTTTGGTTCGTCTGGGTTACAGGGTTTAGATGGCAGTCACTCCGTGCAAAAATTGGTGACCTTGTCAAATCCCCTAAAAAGCTGACCCCGTTATCATCTGATATAGAAACGGGTTACGGCTTGGAGGCAGAGGTAATTCAGCTTTGTAGGAAACTTTAAATTGATTGCAAAATACTAAAACTTTCTTCAGCCAGATCTCTGCCTATAAAGTCACTATTAGCTATACAAATGGGTCCAATTTAGAAGATCTGACAATGGCTTGTAGCT
The DNA here is from genome assembly GCA_018236625.1 of Lasaia peninsularis. Lineage (NCBI taxonomy): Eukaryota > Metazoa > Arthropoda > Insecta > Lepidoptera > Riodinidae > Lasaia > Lasaia peninsularis. The sequence continues at coordinate 5,072 of DVZL01002920.1, forward strand.
GAGTCTGACACCATCTGATATGGAAGCAAAGAAGGAAGCTTGTAAACAAACGCTTGTGTAGCGGGTGACGCAGCTAAATATTTACTTAATTACCAGCTCCGAACACTTTATTGCCCCGGCAGCTAATTAACTACTCGAGCGTTCTACTATAGGTAAAGATAGGCACATACTGGGTTAAGTGTATTAAGGACGTCAGAGAAAATATTCGCCTAACAATGTATGAACGTGCTCTTGGTGACTAATTTTATAAAAAGATATGCAAAACTGTTATAAAACAATATGTACCAATGAACTCAGTATTAGAGATTTGGGTATTGGGATTAGTATCGTTTTTACATTATTCGTATTTTATTTTAAATAAAAAAATGTAAGTACGTCAGAACATTTTTTTCGAAATTTTATAATATTATATCTAATTTATTGTTATTTTTTTATGCATCTGTCGTTATTATTTCCTTTTTTGTTGGTCCAAAGGTTGGCTAGTAGAAAATGCTATACGCAGTAAGCTTGTCTTTTGTATAACATATTAGTATATGACCGCCTCGTTGGTCGAGTGGCTAGCGTACACGCCTAACCGCATTGACTAACCGCGATGCTGGAGTTCGATTCCCGACGGGGACGGACATTTGTATGATGAACATGGATATTTGTATTTCCAGGTCTGAATGTTTATATCTCTTTTTTTATTATTTCTATGTATTAGTATCGTTGTCTAACACCCATAACACAAGCATATTATTGGGGTTAGATCAATTTGTATAATTTGTCTAGTAATATTTATTTATTTAATCAATATAAAAATGATTGGATAAAAATCTAAAAATTATACTCCTCACAAAAACCTATCCCAAATACCTACGTCATAAACACTCTCTTTCTCTCTCTAGAATGGGCAATCTATGGAATACTTATAGCTGGTCCTGTAATAATGAGATAGATGTTTAATATTGGACACAGGTCGTTGTTAGGAGTGTTATCTCCAAATATACCTTTAACTTTAGACTGAGTAAATAGATATATCAGACATATCGCAAATAAATGTTAGAAATTCTTGTTTCAGGTCTTAGGTCGCTTTATTTTTTTAATTAGTTTAAGTTATTTTCAGTAGAGCACTAATATAAGTTTCAGATATATATATATATATATATTTGTTTAAATTAATTTTCTTAAAATTTATTTTATAAATAATTATTAATTTCTTAATAAGGATAAAGTAAATTCAATTTTAAGACTAAGTTTTTTTCTCCCACAGATACCTTATATAATATGAAGATAGAAAGTAGCATATATTACTCTTTAAGTGTACATGTTATCTATGTGTTTAAATTCATTGAGGTCGATCCAGCCATTTGACGCAAAAACAATATATTTATAAATATATTTATAAATACGAAGTAGGTCAGTTAGTACAGACCTTTAAAACCTCGTAAAATAAATACAAACAATCCCATCGATTCATTAAAATTGACATCAAGATGGTTTCTCGACGTTGAGTGTCGTCCTAATGTCAACACAAATAGCAATGGACAAACAGACAGAACAAATATACCTAAACATATCCATTTTGCTACCAGAAATTTTAAATTATAATTGCGTCTCTTTCTAAAATTTAACTAGGTGACGGAGGCCATTTCTTCAGTTATGAAGGGTAGTGTTGGAAAACCATGAACATTGTTAATTCCCAACTCTAGCAACCCACGATTAATATATTTGGATTCTAAGGTGTAATAGTAGACTGGTGATGCGCATCAATATTATTAGTGTGGTCAGAGAAAGAGTGGGATTGAAAGAAAGTGTCGGTTTAAAAGTGAGAAAGGGCATGCTCCGATAGTTCGGTCATGTAAAAAGAATGAAAGATGAAATATTGACAAAGCAGATATATAATGCGAATCTGGATGGATGTAGGTATCTGGGGAGACCTAGGTTGACATTTCACGACCAAATTGCTCGTGTATTATCCGAGGGTGGTGTCAAGAGTCTCCGCAAACGGTGTGTATGCATGAAGAGAATGTTGAATGTGGAGGAAGCTAGGCAGATGTGTAGGGATCGTGACATTTGGCACCTGATACTCTCTGCCTATCTCCCAAGGCACTTGGCGTGAAGATACGTTTATATTATTAGGTTAGCAATTTTTTTTACAATATTTTTAAATAGTTTACTAACATGGAAACGATAAAGTTATTTTATTAAACATTGGCTTTGAATGCGACTTCGTCAACCTTTGAATTTAATTAAGTTTCACTGGTATTCATCCCGTCAAAATCGATCCAGCCGATCCATAAATTAGTCAAAACAAACACACAGACAAAAATTCTCTAATAAAAATATTTTGGTAAACATACGCATTCAGTAAAAAGCGATTAATTTAATTTTAAAAAGAGACACTTTTATTTTATTTATTTGTATATATTTTATTCATTAATTAATTCATATAATTGACCCTGCGGTGTAACGGTACAGGTGTCGCCTGACCATTAGCCATTTTGGGTCCCGGGTTCAATTCCCAGGTCGGCCAACTTTTCTTAAATGTTTTTCAGATTATTCTGAGTAAGCATTACATTGCCCGAAATGGCGAAACACTTGCCACTTATCACATCATGGGCCCTGGTACCTTGGCTAATCGTGGGTGTGTTCTAGTATATCTACTGGACTTACGAGTCGTGGATATACTAGCACACCTCTGCCTACACCTTCGGGGATGTTAGGGGTGAAGGTGCTCTTAGAAGTATTTGTTGGTCTTCTTGAATTCTTAAAAAGAATTAACCAGTTTCAAACGAGTCGAAAATATTCAGTAACTCCGCCAGAACTGTAAAATTCTCATATCCCTCAATTAAATTCCCAAAATAATGATGCAAATATTGTTCCACGGATATTACAAACCTCTGACTGTATTTCCTGCATGTTTGTATTTCCAAGCTTTGCAGGTATTTACACACCAACACGGCTTTGGCATACAGTACGAAAATTAGATTTTTTGACTCGAAATAGTTTTTCAAACACTATGAATACTTGAATATGGAAAATATTTGTTAAAAAATACATGTAGTGGGAGTCGGACTCAAGCACAAAAGGTTCTGTACCACTATCTACATATTAAATCAGTAAGAAAATCACGTTTCATGTATGGGACAGTAATTTGACACAGACTGGTGAAAGACAGACAATTAGACAGACAGACAGATGGACCAACAAACAGACGGTCTAAGAATCCGCCGTCTTAATAACAAGGTCCCGTTTTTTACCCTCTGGGTACGGAACCCAAAAATATTGATTATTATTTTTAGTAATATAGGTTATATTACAGATGATAAAAATTTGACAAAACGTCAATAAACTATTATTACTTTGTTGACCTAAAAAAAAGTTAAGATCACTAAAGTAATAAATATTTTTATCAGCTTAAAAAAGGATGTTCTCGATTTATCTTTTTATTTTGTTTTTTAAGAGTTTCGTCATTCATTTGCTAATTTCTACTACATTTCAACAATTCTTTTTTATTACAATAGGTAATATCAGACGTGCTTTTGCGTATTTTTATGGCAATTGCTTTAGAGCTTTTTAAATAACCATAAATAAAAAAGATAATTTGTTTACTAAAACGACATGAGAATGAACTTAAAATTGTTCTTTTTTACCAGTTTAAATATTGTTTAGCTAGATATAATAAAGAAATTGAAGACGTGTATTTTCAGTTTTCAACAAAGAAAAGTTAATTTTTTGCATAAATATATTAATTACGTTAAATCGGATTAAATAGTTAAATTACGTTAACAACTAAAACTAATGATGAAAAATGATTATGTTGAAATTTAAAATTTACGATCAACAGGCAGTAAGGATTTATAATATCAATGTCGATTCAATCTCCAGCAGGAATGTCTTTGGGGAAATCAAACAACAAGCAATTTGTCAACAAAGTCTAACTTGCTTATTGGAACCGACAACGCTGTTTGTCGTGAATAGTTCCAAGTCAATTTTCAGTGTCTGTGCTTGTAACTATCTATTCCCTATGGTTTCACTTGCTTTGTCATGTCATCTTAAACCCTATAACACAATAAAAAGTCAGTCAGTTAGTATTTATTATTTATTAGCTGTAGCCCGCGACTCCGTCTGTGGGGTACCAATTACGTTATCACTCTAGCATATAATGTATTTAAAAATGGATTAAAAGTAGTCAACAACCATCCTGGTAACATAGGGTCCAGGTAAATAAATATTGTCCAGTCTAGGATGATCTGATGAAGAGATGATGATGATGGTAATAATGAAAAAAAAAAAACAAAAAATGAAATTGGACTGCGCGTTATTGACTTATTTAATTATTTAATTTAGATTATGGGTGTTTCCCCTCTCCCGCATAATCCCCTTGAGTAAAAGGGATAAAAAATAGCCTATGACCTCAGTAAATAAGCTACCCGCCAACCTGATTTCGTCCTTTTCGTAATGACCTGTGTGGTTGAGAGGAGTCGCTGTCCGACTTTGACGCATGAAATTCGGAGGTCCGAATGGCGACAGACATACCACCACCTTACTATCGTCTCCACCAGAGTAGTGGGTGAATACGTACTCTTCCTACTCTTTCCGGGATATAGTGCAATTGTAACTGAGACAGATATCAAATACATGCTCTATTCGTCCAATCTGCAGGCAAAGTTATAGTCATAAGCATGATTCATTTTTTATATTTCTGGGCAACGAGTGAAATACTTCTAAGTAGAGTTCACTGGTTCAAGGGTTGGCCCAATTAGCAAAATTGCTTCTGGCTTTGCTAACGACACAGTAACTAGAGTGGTAGCCCTTGTGGACAGCTTAACCGAGGTTGTTACGTAATGGGCTTCCTAACTACTAAGACATAACTATCCATCATGGTAACGTATATATTGGTCAACTCGTTGGGTTTGATTAAATGTATGACGTGGTATTTTTCGAGGATGGTTTTGATCAAGTCATGTTTTAGGATTTTTCATTGTGTATCAGATATAATTCAAATTGAAAATATATTTTATAAGGAGGATAAAGCTTTTGGCAAAGAAACGGTTACTTTTTTGTGTTTTTCGTTCTACCGTATTAACGATTACTAAGACTTTGTTGTCCGTCTGTCACCATGCTGTATCTTGTGAACCGCTATAGCTATATAGCTGAAATTTTTACAGACGATGTATTTCTGTAGCCGCTATAACAACGAATTCTAAAAAATTGAATAATATAAATATTGAAGGGGGAAATTTACAATAAACTATATTCCTGAACCGGCGACATCTGTTGGTTTTTTGAGACACTAAGATGTATGCGTATGTAGGTAAAAGCAATCGATATATTGTTGTCAGGATCTTAGTCTCCATACTAATCAATAGATGTCGCTTTAAAGTATACTAAATATTATAGACTAAATATTTTTTAATATAGTAGTATTCATGTGAAAAAATGATACTTTAAAATGTATCGTGTAATATCAAAGATGATACTTTTTATTTATTAGTAATATTTCTACAAATTCTTAAAGCATTTTTTACTGTTGTAGTTGATAGATATACGGTACGATACCCTAATTGCGCGAGTACGACTCGCACTTCTTTTTTTATATCAGATGATGTAGGGATCGACAAACTTTTTTGACAAGGGCGCCAGTTAATATAGAGTGACTGTCACCTGACTTCTACTACCCAGACGGGAAACTAGGTCCAATCCTTGATAAGTCTTATTCGGATACACGTATTCAAATTTACTCACATTGTTTTGCTATACCGTAATATTACTCAGATATTATGCTCAAGTTGAAAGCATTCCATTGGTAAAAAGCGAGATTCGAACCTGAATAACCAGAATAGAAGTCCGAAGCGAGAGTGGTTAGATCATCGAGACTCAATATTTACTTAAACCATACATGAGGTATTTGCGTACTCGACAACCAACAACAAATATTATAACAATAGTTTGTTCAAAGCATTTAGCGCATTAACGCATTTTCCTAAGATCCTCTTCAAACAATATAAGTGGATACAAATATTAGGAGATGTTTCTCAAATAATTCGTTGTTTTAGAATATACACATCGTACGTGTTTTACTTCGACGCACGAGATCCTGAGTTCGATTTCCACGTCGTGCAACTTGTACTATGAATACTTTCAGTTTATCTGGAAAAAATAACCGTGCCTGAAATTGGATTTGTGCCCAATTTAGGGACGGGCTTGCCACCTGTTATAACACGAAACCTAATAGCATCAGCTGATTGCGTGTGTGTTTGTGTAGCTCTGTCTTAATGGCTATATCTGGCTACCTCTGCAGGTATAATATGGGACATGAATCTGTGATGGTATTCATTCTTATATCCGATAACCCTAATATTGTCTAAACCTAATCTCGTCGGCTCATCGTGGGTATAACTCTGGCTGGCTCATAACAATATATTGAAATTCAGGGTTTTTTAAATTTTTACTGCGCGTAAATTATAAAGACACAATATCTTTCTAATTCAACATTTTCAAAATTCAAAAATAATATTTTCAGTTCAAAACCTTGTTATTAAAATTATTTCAGTTCTTGTCATTCAAAGTTTACCAAAAACTAAACGTGTTGGTTAGGCTTCTCTATTTTTTTTATCTGGCTGCTCGAAAAGGCGAGCATAGGTAAACGGGGTCACCACCAACATGATGCACCATATCACCATAATGAATAGATGTTTTCTTGTTCAGAGGATACGGTAGCAGAAAATATATGTACATTAGGCCTAATACCCGGGGTGTTTACAAGATAGCGACGCACCTACAACATCTTTAGTGTCAATACGCCTAGGTTGTCCCTTACTGTCGGGGTAGCCGTCTGCTTTTTTGCTGTCTTTTGCAAAACACAAAAAAGCTGAACAAAGATGAGCTTAATTAAGCTCTACTTCGTTTTAATTAAGCTGATGGACTAGAGGTTCATGATTCTTGGGTGTTGAATTTTTTCCACTGAAAAAATTGTGCACACTGTTAAAAGAGTAGAAATCTTTTGGGAAAAAGTCCGGTAAGTTATCGCCATTGGTGTATCTCTCTCACCCTGAGGCTTGAGGTAGCAAAAAAACTGGCAAATGTCTAATATACCACCTAAAAGATTACGATGTACCAGTAACATCTATAGTGTTTATAAGTGATGATACTATATATGAGTCTCCTGCTGGTTCATTATTGTTACATTAAAAAGTCAGTATCAACATAACTTTATCAATTACGACGTTTGCCGCTATCATGTTCCAATCTGAAGGGTTGAGAAGTTTTAGAAACTACCGACATAATCTTCGTTATTATAACTTCATTACCGACGAAAACAAGGGCTAATAAAATCATTTCTTGATATTAGTTATTTTTTGATATTATTGTATACGTTATTATACAATATAAGATAGTTCTACATCTGGTATTCCAATTCTCAAATAAATTACAAATTATTGCCTATACGTTGCTGAGGACTAATATACATATATATAACAATATAAATACATCAAAATCCATCAAGTAGCTTTTGCGTGAAAACCGAACAACAAACAGACACAAATTAAAAATGTGTTCTTCTTATTATTTTTAGTCGCCTGTACTTATTTTTTAAAATATCATACAATATCCAATTTTTAAAAATTTCTTCCTCATTGGACGCCTATGTCATAAGAGGAATATGGGTGCAAAATTTTACGTTTCTAGCCCTGAACTTTTTGTCATGGCGTTGAGTCAATCACATCTTGTCGTTTACACATAGATAAATACCTTATAATAAAATCAATATTATATTCCTAGAGTCCTAGATCTGTGGTTACACCCTTAAGCTCCAGCTTCACAAGTTCAATACTAAGTGCACTATAATTTATTCAGAATGGTCCATCCACTTCCAGTTATATTTAGATTGGAAACTGCGCTCGAAGCATCTTTGTATACAGATTTTCACTGATAATGTGATTTTAGTTGCTCAAGCTTCAAATTTATACACAAATTGCTTGAAAATAAGTTATACCTATTTTTATAAGCAAAAATATTTTTTTATAGTTTATAATAACATAATATTTGTTATAGCGTTAAAAATCTAAACAACCATTTATAGCGTCACCTCGCTACTATTATTCTAGCTGATCTCAGAGAGATGTGAGGCTTCTGAAGCCTTGGTAAGGTTCAGTTTTGTTCGTCTAGTATTCTAAAGGACTTATTATTGGTAAATTTATAGGAAAATGATGATTTACGATTAAGCAAATTTAGCTTTTCAGTTATTTAAGTCCAAGGAAGGTTTAAAAGGTGAGTAAATATAAAAAAATGGTAGAAATTTAGTAAAATTAGCAATTGAGTTTGACCTAAGTAACTATTTCTACCTGTGAAACATTTGATGTTTATTATGTTGTTCATAAATCATATACGTGTTGGTCCGGGTTCCGTTATAGAATAGGCCAACTGCCTTCCACCCAGGCAGCTCGTAAGAGGTGAGCACAGGGTCTATTGTCACCAACACCGTGACATTGACTGGTGGTAAAGTGTAGCGACGACTCACCCGGATTGTACCACCGCCTTACTTATTCCTGCTACTATACAGTCAGTGCTTGCCATTGTCGTGATCTGGTTTGGAGGGTAGGGTAGCCGGTAAACTTTCTGACGCAAGAGCCTCACCATCTCAGCCTCAGGTTGGCAACGCAGCATTTCCACCTTTGGTGTCTATATGCGACGTGTATCTCTTACCATCAGGAAATCCATCTGCTAGTTTTCCTCCCATAATATAAAAAAATTTAATAGTCATCCAGAAATCAAATTAAATATAGAAGTGAAGTTTTTTCCTTTATTGCTTTAATTTTAACTGTAATTTTGGTTTTCATACTCCATAAGTGCAGGCGCACGAAGTTCTCCGGGGAAGCTAGTTATAAACAGTTTCAAGTCCATATTATAGTATTTAATAGTTGTGTATTTAAATCAACAATTATAATACCAGCAACATGTGTTACCTTTCCAATGAATTATTTATCCTCTTTAAATATTTGTCAAATAATAGAATGTATTTCTGTTTATTTTAACCCGTTTTCGTTCATGTTATTACTTTTGGTTTATTTAATGTAAGGATAAAATTGTAGTTACAGTTTAAACAATAATGTTGAATTTAATTGTTCGCGTTTATTTTAATTACTTTATGAATTGTAATTATTGTTTGTCTATTGGTTAGTGCGGATTATTCCGGTAGGCGATTTGGACTCCGCCGTTCGACTCTTACCTATGTGTTTTTATCAGTTAAGCACACTTTCTGAGTACTCTTGGTGCAAGAGAAAACATTGTGAGAAATTCATGTATTCTATTATTCTAGGATTAGTTAATCTAGGTCTAATTTCGAGATCCCTTTGTATAAAACTAGCACGTTTGTCGAATAGCCCAAATTAGGTATGCGATCCTGATATCATCCGGTATAGAAACGAGATAAGGACTAAGTAGAATTATTTATTTATATCAAAAATTCCACTGGACACAAGTAAAAAAAAAGAATTTATGCTTATATCTAAAACATATGGCCTCTTTCGTATTGACATTTTATAACTCACAAGTAGAGAGTTATAAGCATTATTATTGTAGAGGTTGCATATCATAATATGCAAACTCTACGGATTGCACAAGCCGGAATATAACGCGCGATTCCAATTT
>DVZL01002921.1:0-14706 GCA_018236625.1 Lasaia peninsularis
AATTCTGGCGTTAGCAAGGCGCGAAAACGATGTACTCGATATTCAACCTTATGCCTGCTAGATACGGTAGACCCGATTGACTCGATCGAGCCGGGTTTATAGGCCTGTCTTGCGTGGGAACATTCTTTGGGAGCTTACTCTTAAGGATCAACGGAACTAAATGACGAAACTTCATAGTGTTGGTCCGTTTTGCTCGTACCGAAAAACATAATAGTAAGCATAGCTGATAAGTTTATCAAATAGTTAATAAACGAATACGAATACCGAATAATTGAAAAATTAATAATAAATATAGACACGCCCACATCGGCACGAAGAGGTCCGCGTTTTAACGAATAATTAAGAGAATAATTGATCAACGGAACTCTATGATTAATATTTCGCTATCTTTCTGTCTTTCACCAGGCTGTATCTCATAAACCGTAATAGCTAGAACATTGAAATTTTCACAGGTGACGTATTTCTCTTGCCGCTATAACAGCAAACTAAAAAGCAAAATAATAATTATTTTATACAACATGGTTTATTTTGCTGTTTTTTCTGTTTAGACACAATCTCTACCAGGCAACCTTCGTGTGTAGGAGACAATCCGTATAATTAATACCTACCTTGGTTTTAATTATATGCTCCCTTGAAATCCAAATTTAGTTTTGTAGACACATAACTTGCAATAAGGAATATGCATATTTTTTTAACAATATTTCAAGTAATTATATAGCTGAAAAAATATAACACTCGCATAATAGTGATATATAACCTAAAAAAATATCCAAACTATTATAATTTTTGGATGATTTGAACACCGCCATTTTAGCACGCTTTTTTGTGACGTCACTATTCACAGAGAAGTGAAAACAATAATTTCTCAACGAAGTGAAATTAAGTGAACTTAATAACAGTGACGTCACGGCTCGTTTCGACGATGGCTTTGCGTTTTCGAAATTTGCGAGGAAATTTAAAGAATACTACTTTTAAAGAAATAATTTTATTAATAAAAACTTGAATATTGGTAAAAATATTTAGGTGGGTATATTTCTTCAGCAATAAAGACTACACGATATTTTTTGGGCCATATCTGAATCACATGCATAATATTGTCTGTTACGGTCGTCTATCCATACCTTTATATCGTTCTAATTTTTGCTCAAACTCTTTTTCTTTTCAAGCTTCCCGTCTGTGGAACGACCTTCTTTCACACTTTATGCATTCAAAGTTTTCTTTCAAAAGACGTGTCTGGCAACTATTTCTCATGGGGTTAACTTTACATACTAAACACTGATTTTCATTTTTTTAGTTTTACGTACATAGATGTAATTAGATATATTTTTAGTTATTTTTTGTAAGTTCTTTTATTTATTTAATATTTTTATTGTGAATCTAATTTTATTGATTCTTTTTATGAATCTACCATTATTGTTTCTTTTTTCTGTTGGTCCAAAGGTTAGCTGGTAGAGAATACTATAGCTATGCATTAAGCTCGCTTTTTGTATAACATATTTGTATATGATGTACAAAAAAGTGTAAAATTAAATTAATAAATAAATATGTACTTATTCATTAATATTATCAAAATCAATGAAAAAACGAAAAAATGTTTTTTTTAATATATGTTAGATGTATCCCATATTTAGAAATACACTGACTTAAAAATAATCTTATAATAGAGTTATGACAGTAAAATTATACTACGAGCTTTTTTATTAGGTACTAGCTTCCCGCTCGCGGTTTCACCCTCCTAACAATAATAATTATATTATAACATAAATCACTTTTAAAAATCAGAATTATTTGCGACTTATAATACTTATTACGTAAAAACAGGCTCTATTTTTTTATTTAAGTGAAATGCTTGGCATCATTACTAATTTGAAACAAAAAACTTTTATTTTTGAAGTTAGGTCTATTTTATTCTAAAGGTGCGATGTGTCCACATTAGATATTATCGTAAAATACAGTCGATATAACCTATTGACAACATACCTACTACTGGCTGGTTAGCGAGCAAGATAACGGTTCGTATGTAGACCGGGCGGGCATCCTCGGTAAAGCTAATTTATTGAGAGGCAACATAAATAATAAAAGTAGTCATGAAATTATAATATAACAAATTTATATATATATATATATATATACACCTTGTAAATATGCATAATATGCATTTTGTAAAAAGCGGTTATTTTAATATTTCATACAGAGACTCCAATTTTATTTATTTGGATAGATTATATATTGTTGTAAAATACCCCGTAAAAATATAAATAAAAATCATACACTAACACTTTTTTCAACACTAGTAAGCTGTCACGTCAGTAAATCAGATTACTTAATAGAAAGGCCTAAGTACCTATTTTACCTAACAATACTACTTCAATAGTTTTTAATTTTTTATTCATAAATATTTACTATTTCAATGCAAGGGTGTCATAATACTCAAGTGCTCGCTTCAAAAAACACATTCTGGGTATTTTACTGTTTAATTTCACTGAAATAAGGTTGATTTTTTTGGTATTACTACGGTTCTTAAATGTTGTGAATGGATTCGTTATAAGGCCCCATTTAACCTCCTTTTAACTTTACAGGTAGTTTTGAAACACATGAATGTACTTAGTTTTTATATAGGTATTCGACGTTTCAACCAAGTTACATTGGTCGGGATATCCACACAGTAAACGTTTAGACCTTTTTGATAACATGTATAATAAGAAAATATATGAATGATGTCATTTATAAAGAAATATCTTAAAATAAATCGAACTAAAGAATTTGTCAACATGAGGCGAAGCTGACCATATTTTCTAGATTTTTGACTTTTATTATCCTGTCTATATAGTTTCATATTAAGTATGCCTTGTTTTAACTGTTTTAAACCAGTATAATGTTACTGCTCTAACATAGCTAATCAGCCTTACGTATATTGTGTTTGTAAAAGTAGCTAGCTAAATAAATGCTGTACTCGATGATATAGAATTACCGATGGTGTCCGCCCGATCTAATGTTCATGTGTTCGTATTTCAAATGAAATTCAAATGAATCGATCAACATTCGACTCTACAGACCACAGTCTGTGCCACAGTTCTCACTTCTCGTCCCTCGAGGCTCAAGTGCACATAGTTTGAATAAGCGCCAGTGATCGGACGTGCGTTGTTTACGCGCCAGTGCTGACGTCACCACCGTTTTGTAACCATTCACGGAGTGCTGTTTCATTGATAATTGTTCTTTTTTTGAATTCGTGTCAAAACAAAATTTAATTTTGGAATAAATACGAAGTTTGAGCAACCATTTTGAAAAAGGTATTGTTTTAATTATGTAGTTTAAGGAATAAAAGCTCGACTGCTACTTGTAATTATTTACATTGCAATATTATTTGTATTTTGTTTTTTTGTTAGTAACAGACAAGACATATAAATATAATGCCTAAACTTTAATTCTACATAAAAAAATGCAATTATATTATTGATGGTGAGGAAAATGTTAATAAATATTCCAAGTCTGACATTTTATGAGTAAGCCAACGGAAAGTTTTACAGCCCGATTGAATCTGGTTTCCAATTCCCGGAACGCGACATGGCGCTTAACTAATGTCATTTGATGTCTGTGACCCTGGCTGTATGTAATACATTTAGCTATACGTAGATCTGTGCGTTTGTAGTATATCTATGAACTTTGCCCAATGACATAAGTATCACTGCATAAATAAGACGATTAATTAATTTACTAAGCAAATTATTTAATAAAGATATGTATTTGGCATATATCTGGAACACTAAATTTTCATCCGTGGCTTTGTCTGCGTTTTTTTACGACTTTCAATACTTTTTGAGTAAAACCATACCCAGTATGTATTGTAGTCGGTCAAGAAACCTATGTATTTAACCCATTAAAGGTTAATATACCTGCTATTCGGAGATTACCTACACTTCAAACAAGGATCTGTCCGCAAACATCTTTCTTATTCTCATAGGGCTGGCTACCTGACGTTGTGAACTTCACAAAACTGACAGAAAGAGAGGTCAGCCAGTTTAGAAAGAGTTAACAACACTACGTATGCGAGAAAGGCCTTTGTTAGGAGTGTAATCTCCCGATATTATCTTAAGTTTCATGGCAAAAACAGTGTACAGATCGTATCGTTAAAAAAAACAAAGTGAAGTTTCGACCACGATATTTATTACCTGTGGTCGGTGGGTCTGGTTTCAATGTCGTTTTGTTTTTCTTTCATTTTTATATTTTCGATTGTATAAAAACAAAAGGACAATTCAAGTTAAGTATACCTGCAGGGTTAAGATGCGCTCGTTGCAATATTTTTCATATGAGTAATATAAGTTCGAAGTTTAAAATATTTAAAACAACCGTTTAAGTGCGAATCGGCCTCACAAATACAATAATGGCAAAAATTATGTTTACTATATGAGAGCGCCCTTAAAATATTATTTTTATTCTGCTTTCGGTATTTGTTTTAACGGCAACATAAATACATCACCTAAAAATTGAACTTTTTAACTATCACAGTTCTTGAGCTATATAACCTAGTGACAAACAGACAGACGGACAGTACATAAACCTTTTATTATTTTTATTCCATCTTTATATTGCATTTTTTATTGATTGATCTCTATGATGGATCTTGAAAATGTTGGCTTCATGATGAATTATATACCATGTATACTACACAGTGACCGGATAAAATTTCTCTACGTTCGTATCCTAGGCTTGCTGGCTTATGATATGATAAGAAAAGATTATAATAGGTATAGAAATATTGTAAGCTCATTATCGTCGTTAGGTAATGTTGAAAGAATTTTTAAAATCTGTTTTATTATTGTCATAGTATATTATTTTACTTTTTGATAATAATATTAAAGATATACTAGCTTTCCGACTTAAAATACTTATCGCGTAAAAACATACCCTTTTTTAAATATAGTTGGTTAAATATTAGCCTATGTGTTATTCTGATATATAAGCTATATATTACTGTACAGTTTCGTGTAAATCAGTTCCGTAGTTTTTGCTAGAAATAAATAAATAAATAAATAAATACAAACCCACAAATTCTCGCACTTATTGGAGTGTCTGTATCTAATATTAAAACAACCACTTTTTACTAAATGCATAACGGATTGGTACCACCGCCTTATCTTTTCCTGCCACAATAGCATCAGTGCTCGCCATTGTCGGGTTCTGGTTTGGAGGGTAGGATAGCCGGTGAACTTGTTCTCGCAAGAGGCTTCCCATCTTAGCCTCAGGTTCGCAACGCACCACTTCCACCTTTGCTGTTTATAGACGACGTGTATTTCTTACCATCAGGAAATCCGTCTGCTTGTTTGCCTTCCGATATCATAAAAAAGGCAATTTTTTTAGAATTTTATTTCAGGAATATATAAAATAAAATTTTTAAATAAAAATCGCGAGCAGAGTATATATTTTTTTAATTTTACTAACGGGATGTTTTAATGATTACTGCTTAAGCAATTTTGAGGGAAAGAAATATTAAGAAAATCAAGTATTATGATTACTTAAGCAGGTCTCATACTGAAAGAGTGACGTAATAGAACAAAAATAACCTAAGGAAATACTTACATAAACGTGATTCCAGTAATACCAACATTAACAACACAAGCAACTTCTAAGTACTTAGTATGAGTAATGTCTAATTCAGGAGGTTTAATATCTTTAAGAAAATTACACGGCCTTGTAATTAAAAAAAATATCCTAACTATATCTGATGTTTGTATGAAAAGTGTAATGAACGTGGAGGAAGCTAGGCAAGTGTGCAGGGATCATGACACTTGGCACTCGATGCTCTCTGCCTAGAACTCAAGGGAACTGGCGTGAAGATATGTATGTATATCTAACATTATAATCTGTTTTCTAATACGAATATAATCGTATACTTGAAACGAGCAGTTATGGTGTATAAATATATGTAATTAGTTTTGTAATAAGTAGTCCGAAACGGATGCAACGATTTTTGATCGATTTCTGAATAAAGATAGCCTTATACCATTACAATTGACGGCAAACGTCGTTCTCTTGATAATCCATTTCTTCATTAAAAATCATTTAAATAAAACCTGACGCTAGATGGTGCTTAATGCTATTGAAACTTCGTAGGTATGTGACAACCTGAGCAAAGCTCGGTCACCTAATTCATTTTTATTGACCTAAACGTGATCTTTTTTTACAGCTCAACCGAATTTAGTTAAAATTACTTAAAATACTATTTGTGTAATATAATTAATATAATATTATTTTTCAATTGATCGTGATGAAATTTAGCAAAGACCTAATTGGATATAGATGGAGACAGCCATTTTTATCCATCCCTTACCATATAATGTGTAGACTCAATAAAGTGTTAGTACTGTCAGATTCAAAAGTCAATACAGAATAGTGTGACTTTTGTAATTGATTGTACCTTAGGTATGATTACTTTTGGTTATAAATCGACCGATAAGACTCGTGTTCGCGAGCACGTGAATGATTCGACAGTGAACTTTATGAACCATTTGAAAACAATTTTGTATCAACTACAGATTACGAAATAATAACAATTATACAATATTATAAACTTGTATATATATGAATTATGGACATATACAAGTGCCTGTACACTTTATAAAATTATATTTGTAAATTATATACATACCGCCGTAATTATGAATATATACAAGTATACATATAGGTACTTACATTATAAAATTGTGTTTATAAATTATGGACAAATTAGTTGCCATAATTATGGACATATACAAGTAGGTACACACAATATAAAGTGCATGAGTGTGTGTGTGTGTGTGTGTTTGCTGGATATTTTAGAACGAATAGTGGGAAACCTTTAAAACTAGAACATTTAATTGAAATTCTCTTTATGTTTGTTATTGCATTATGGGAAACCTAATAGATTAATTTGGATTGAGTTTTCATAGATGAAATAATTTTTAAAATCCGATTTCGTAGGAGCAGATATATCCTCAAAAGGAGTGAGGTCGGAGTTAGGTAATAACTGCCTCACAAGGGAAACCCTTGCTACAAATATATATCGGCACGCCTATATCCTCTGAAAGGGTAGGCAGAGTTACATATACACCGAAGCTTAGTCGACATTATTAAGTCGAACAGAAAATCCGAGTTTCCTTTACGGTAACAGCATTAAGAAAATGTATTTAAGTTAGAAAATCTCATTGGCACATGGCGAGGTTCGAACTTGAAATACTAGTCCACCGAGGATTTAGATATAATAGAAATAAAATCGAGGTCCTACTTCGAGTGGATACTCGACGTAGGACCTCGATAGGATAGGATTATGCTGAGACGCTTCAAAACCCTAATCGAACAAACAATGTTTACGATATTGATTATTACACTTTGATATTGATGATTATAAAATAAACTACCTTAGATATCTTATCCAATAGTTTTGTCATATGAACTATTTATAGCATTTGTTTGTGCATATACTTAATCGCCTCTGTGGTATAACGGGCTGTCGCCTGTTAAGACCATTAGCCGCTTAAGGTCCCGGGTTCAATACCCAGGTCGGGCAACTTTTCTTAAATGTTTTTCTGATTATTCTGAGAAAGCATTACATTGCCCGGGATTGGAATGTGCCCGAAGTGGCGATAGGCTTGCCACCTATCACATCATGGGCCTTTGTACCTTGGCTAATCATAAGTGTGGATATCCTAGTACAGAGGAGGAGTAGTAGGCAATAATAGCCGTGAAGGTAGTTAAATTTATATAATAAGTTATTTAAATAAATTTAACATATTGAATCTAAAATAGTCATAAGCCGTCATGGTCTATAGTTAGTCATGTCAAGGTCTTTGACTAAGCGGTGAATCCTTACCAGAGCTCGTCGAGTTTGGCTGTATAAAGAAAACACACCATACGCTAATTTCTTCATAAATACTTCATTTATGCACTTTAAATTAACAAAGTTATTCAAAATGCCACAAAAAGACTAAATTTACTCAATAAGTACCCGAAACATAATTTATTCTTTCTCTTGATCTCACTGAAACTGATTGAACATATATAATTGACTTTTATTTCCTGGCGAAAACATTTAAAAATAGAATAGATAAACAATCCATTTTTCGTAAAAAGAATAACGGTTAACATTTTTTTTTTCAAATTTATGATGTCAAGGTTTCGGCAGAGAATGCCTTTAAACAGATATTGATTTCACAGGGTGCGCCAAAAAGCCAGGGCAGTGGGTAAAATGGGTAACTAGGAATTTGGTTTATTTTATATTATGACTTACGATATAAATAATATCTGCTGAAACGTGAATTATTAAGCTAAAGATACTATCTGGACATTACAGTCCTAACAAATACCTGTCCCCAAAAATAAATATCTTAGTATTAAAAATGTTATTCTAATAGAGTCGGCTGTATTACTTTTATAATGCCGGGTTGTTTTGACATAGGAAGGACTAGACTAAAGTAAGTCGGAATCCTATGTATTTGGGACAGGTTTTAGGCTCTGGCCTCGAGCAAATGCTTAGTGGACTCCCATATCATACATCAAATATCTAATCATTTAAAACGATCCAAAACATTAAAACTTATTGCTAATTACTTCGTTCGTGTGCAATCAAAATCTGTGTAGAACAAAGATACACTTGCAATAATTAAAAAAAAACATTCGAATTAAGATAAATGAATTTTATTTTCTAAACTTCTAGAAATTTCTATCAATTTGTCCGTGGATTTTATTCTATTAAGGGAACTTGGATAATCTCGTCTTAGGCTGTTGTTGATTCATTTTGTTTGTCTGTGGTCAATGGGCGGGAAACATATTTATTGATAGATATTGGTCTCATTAAAATTGTATTATTAGCTAATATAGTCGTTTTATGATAAGCAGTTCTAAATAATCGATATGAATGTGTGGATAAATCATTACAGATCAGTGATATTGATATACGACCAAGTATTTTATACGTAAATGATAACAAATAATAGGTTGCGTAGCAACATATAGTATATTTATAGTAAAAAGATAAACAAAAACAAACACTGATACCATGGGAGTAATTCTGTTGGACTCCAAGGAAACTTATTTTAAGTGATCGCTATTTTACGTGATACTTATAAATTATTTTAAGTGATACTTGATGACACACTTAGTGCTGTCAGATTAGGTTATAAACTAAAAAATATTCTGTATCTTACTTTTACTTTCTTTGAAATGAGTTAATTTTAGTTAGCGTCCAGCAGAATTACTGTGGATATTTCGCTTTCTGCGTAAATCTAATGCAAAATCAGATTCAATACATTAATTAATTTGAAAACAAGATACTATTTGGATTCCTAATAATATCTGAGCTCAATATACACTTCTCATTCTTTTTATTGACCCGTGTTGGTCACTTCCAACATGACCACTGGTGTGCTGTGCTGTTCAGCAACTCACCCGCCTCACCTATTCCTGCCGCCATAATGACACTCTCGTGTTCTGGTCCGGAGGGTAGGGTAGCCGGCAGACTTCGACATTATGGCCTAACAGTCCGGTCGCAGTTTTTGTATGAAATTTAGTACCTATAGAGATAGAGTTGACCTTGATGAAAAACATAGGCTACTTTTTAACCGACTGCATTAAAAAGGCAATAAGAATTATAAATTGGAAAAATATCTGCCATTTGAAAGTTATCTATTATTAAAATAATTCACGCGGGCGATGCTGCGGGTGGAAAGCTAGTTACTAATAAAATAATTGATCTAAGTTTATTATTTCGTTAAAGCTATTATTAATATTGTTGGACCCAACCGCTTCATTTGAAAGTATACTTCAACTGATCATTGTGAAATTGAATTTCTAATTATGAGTCATTTGATTGGTCTAGACTCTAGAATATAGCGATTAAGCACTACATTCTTAACGCGAACCTACTATAGTCAATTAAACCTAAAAAAATCCGTTCGTTTTATTTCATGTATACTTTTTGTACCTAAATATGTAACATAGGTAACTAAACAAATGTATTTTTATTGATATCAACGTATAATCTTGAACAAATTACAAGTTTTGGCGGATAAATAAATACATAAATATCTAATATTATAAAACAAAGTCACTTTCTCTGCCTGTCTATATGCTTTTGCTTAAATGTTTAAAACTACGCAACGGATTTTAATGCGGTTTTTTTAATAGAAAGAGTGATTCAAGGGGAAGGTTTTATGTATATAACATGTATAGTATACCCGTGCAAAGCCGGGGGGGGTCGGTAGTAGTAAATAAACAAAACTGTGTCCTAGTTTTCCAATATTCTATATCAATACAAACTCGTGCGCATCTCACACGTGATCAAATAGAATAGTTGATATTTCGAATTAAATATTTACTGATAAGTGAGAGTACACAGCCAAATATTTATGTACTTAGTTATTTACGACGAAGCTGTAAAATATTTGTGTACTTAAAATTACTTAACTTATATATATGTTATTAATTAAACTATACCAATTGATTTAAGCTACTCACACAAAGTGGCTACTCTGTAAACTTAAATACGACAATTGCGAGCTTAAATCAATTTGAATAATACATAATATAGAGTAGGTAATGAATGTGGAATGTGAAATGTGGAGGTAAGTAGGTAGAAATTGGAATTGGCACTCGATAATCTCTGCCTACCTCACGAGGGACTAGGCCTGAATATAATATGTTTGTATAAAATAAAAAGCCCATTCCTGTTAAGGCGTTTCTTTTTTACCTAGGAGAGGCTTCTTTGTTACCTAGGTGATAATATTTGGTTAGTCTATAATCCCTTAAGGTTTTTGTAGTAGTTCTGCATGTAGGTATTTTTGGTTTTAAAAATAAAAGCTAAAGGTAGGTACCTACTTGTTGTCTGGATATTACACTTCTAACAAAGATAAAAGAAAGACTTAGTTTTGCGAACACTTTACATTAATTAACTTTGTTCTTAGAGTTTAGTCAAAACAAGATGGCTTTATAAGTAAGAGATAGGCCCTATGAGAATTAGGTAGTGGTCTAATATTGGGAACAGATCTTTGTTAGGAGTGCAATATCCAAATAGTGCCTTTAACTTCAATGTTGAATAGAAATATGAATAAAAAACATTTATAATTATTTATAAGATTTACCAATGTAAAACATCCTTTTGAAAATTAGTTGAAAATAATTTTAGTCGAAAATTAAAGTGAATTATTGCCTATATCAATTCTTAGTCCTTGACTTTTAGCGGACGTCGACCTAAATAAACAGCCGTTTTTAGCATGTAAGTGGCTCTATGCTCATGTGATTATCGCTATCTCATTTTCTCGCATTGGAATTTATGTAATAATGAAATGTTAGAACTATACCCATCTTTGTCTCCTTTGGAATTTTATGTATGCGCATATCTTTGCTGCCATTTAATCAACATTGTTTAAAGCAATTGGCTCTAAAAGAATACTAATTGTTCCAGCTGTTATGACGTATTTGACAATTGTGTCATTCAAATATAACGTGAGCTAATTAATTTTAAATATAATATTTAAATATTAACATTTTAAGCCCTTCATATATTTACTGCCTTCTTTAAATATTCATATTTTTAAAGTAATTACAAAAGTATTTTTTTTCCAACCTCCTTAGGCATTCTTTTACACACTTTGTATTTTTAAATAACATGTTAAAAATGCAAAGTTGAATGTAGACTTTCTTATTTAATACTTCATTTGACTGAATGACTATTAATAAAAATAAATGTCACTATTAATATAAGAACACACTTACATTTTTTAACTTATTGTATTTAGTCTAAATAATTTTATACCATCACTACACAGTAAAAAAGAAAGTCGCTTCCCGTTTCACTCTGTCCCTATGTGTGTATATACATATATAATAAAAATACCCAATTGATTATGATGCAGTTTTTTTAATGGGTAGAGTTAATGCAAGAGGAAGGTATATTTATGTATATAATATGCATAAAAAGACCCTTGCGAGACCGGGCTGGATCGGTTAAATATATGTAGGTATAAGTAAAATAGTGCAAGTGTGCTCTACCCAT
Source organism: Lasaia peninsularis (assembly GCA_018236625.1). Taxonomy (NCBI): domain Eukaryota; kingdom Metazoa; phylum Arthropoda; class Insecta; order Lepidoptera; family Riodinidae; genus Lasaia; species Lasaia peninsularis. The sequence goes on from DVZL01002921.1 coordinate 12,026, forward strand.
TAAGCTAAATGTAGTCTGGAGATTAAACTCTTAACAACGAAGGATTGCTAATATTAAAAATCACATAGATCACTCTCACGAGAAAGGTTTGTATTGCTGTCCAGTTTAGAAAGAGAAAGCAAAGATAAATATTCGTTGTTAAGAGTTTAATCTCCAGATGTTACTTTTACCTTAATTGTTCTTCCCTTAAGAATTACATTGTTTTATATTTCCACTCACAATTACTAATAAGAATGTTTTTTTGTAATACATGAAGCTATATGTGAAGTCAAACCGGTCGTTGTAGACTTGTAATACCAGTGACAATTTAACCTCATAATAGGTATTCAGCGACATAAAGGTGTTATTTGTTTTCATGTTGTTAATATTTCTTTTTCCTCATATACCTCATGTTTATGACCATTCACCCTGAACGCCTAGTTGTTACGACATTGAATACTAATTGTAAATACATTGCTTGTTAAGTGTTACGTGGCAACAGATCTAAGCATAAAGATATTCAATGAAAATCTTTTATTAGCTAAATACGTGTCGACAAGCTGTTGATAAATAAGTACTTTATTCTATGGATATTTAAGTGATATGCAAAATAAATTTACGAAATTATAATTTTGAAGAGAAAGGGTTAAGGTTCGGTCATTTGGAAAAATGAAAGATTGACAAAACGGATATACCTACTATGCGAATGTGGATGGCAGGAGAAACGCCTACTTACTTGCCCTCACCTATAAAAAATGTCATCACATTTCGTTCATAAAACCATTAATTTATTACCCATTATATCATGGAGAAAAGGAATAAAATTGCCGCTACTACTACTTATAATAATACTAACGGTAGTTTTATAGCTTTCCCTACGATATGGGTATTTAATGAATGGTTTTACGAGCGAAATGTGATAAGACAAATAAAAACATTCTGAAAAGTTATAAAACAGCTGTTTTGGAAAGTCCGCCATTTTGAATTTTAATAATTGTGCATTGTCTCAGAAGCAATAAATAGGAGTATGCAAAATTTCAGCGTCGTCGAATACTAGATTTTTTTTTGCAATAATGATGCAATATTTTACCATCGACACGCCGTGTTATTGAAAATACCAAAATTAAAGCTTGTAAAAAGTATAGTCTGAAGCCTGTATAGTCTGAAAGTAAAATTTACTAACATGAATCATATTTTCTATTTGGAGATAACACTCCTAAACAAAGGCCTGTCCCGACTATTAAACATCTATCTCATTCTAATGGGACCGGCTATGTCTGATGTTACTGTCACTGTTTCTTTTGATTTTGCCAACTCAGGAAAACTGAATTAGATACCTACCTAATAGCTATATTGTTCAGTTAAAAGAAAGAAAGCAATATTACGAGTAAGTATGTATTCGAAATAATTTGTTGTTAGGAGTGTAATTTCCAGATAGTGCATTTAGCTTCAAGAATTTATTAATACATTACCTGTGTATTTGCAATCTAAATACTTTTTAATCATAGACAAGCTATTAATCTATTTTGTCAGTTATCAAAAAATAAATTATTTATCTATCTTCTGGCACAAAAAAAGTGACAAAATAGACAGAGTTGACAAGACAAGCGTGTTATAAAACTTTCACTAATAATGAATAAACAATTAATAATGATTATGAATTAGCAAACTTACATAATCGTAAAATAAACTTAGGTGCTTTAAAAATATTTTCAAGGCATACATAAATATCAGGTTGGCGACTGAAATACTATTAAAGAGGTTTATTTAATGACAGATTATGAAATATTATGTCACTGTTAAATATTATATAAAACAATAACCTATATATTAAAATATATCGTGGGTGTGTTCTAGTATATCTACTGGACTTACGAGTCGTGGATATACTAGCACACCTCTGCCTACCCCTTCAGGGATAATAGGCGTGAAAGTACTTTTAATAATACATAATAAATGAATAACTTCAAAAGTTATAATCCCATAAAGTATCAACACGGGTCATACATATTAGTCACACTATAGTCCTGTCGACTTGTTCGTCGTAAAGCTCAGGGGAGCTGAATATTTTGTTGAGGTCATTAAACTACGCCCTTATGTAGTTAAATGTTATTTACACACTTATGTACAGTCGTGTACAAAACTTCACGTTGCATCAAAGTTTTAATATACCTTTTAGGAACGCCCGTAACTTCAATTAATTAGTTGTATAAACCATATCACAATAAAACGTTAAATATGCATCGGGGTGTTATTTTGTGTTATAATCGAGTGATAATAATGTCTATCGTGATAATTAAAAAAACGGCATTTTTAATCTTATCGCGCGATGTTTTGCCTTTGTGGTAGAGGGTAGTCGGTGTCCAAGTCGAGTCGAGGTCCCGAGTTGACGCAAACTGTCACCTGATATCGTCGGCTAATCGTGAGTGCATAAATATATACCTCTGCCTACGTCTTTGGGATATGGGCATAAAGATATTTATTTTATTATTTATTAAATGATACCTATTTATAAATGCAATCTAGTATGTCGTAATGATTCTCCAGATACATGTTGCCTACATTTAACTTTTTAAAGCAACTTCTCTTATTTAAAGATTCACTATTTTTATTTCTGTCTGTCTATCTGTATGTTACGCTTTCACGCCTAAACCACTGAACCAATTTTGATGAAATTTTGTACAGAGATAGAGTAGACCTTG
>DVZL01002922.1:0-14705 GCA_018236625.1 Lasaia peninsularis
CGCATCAAAATCTATTGCTTAGTTTTAAAGATATAAGCACACAAAGAGACAGACAAGAAAGTGACTTTGTTTTAAATATGTAACTAGCGACCCGCTCCGGCTTCGCACGGGTATGCTATACATGTTATATACATAAAAACCTTCCTCTTAAATTACTCCGTCTACTATAAAAACCGCATCAAAATTTGTCGCTTATGTTTAAAGATTTAAGCATACATAGGGACAGAAAAAAAAGTGACTTTGTTTTATGAAATTATGTAAGTACCTGGATGACCGAGCTTTGCACGGTGTTTTGTTTGTACATCACATTCTTTTTGGAATGGTATTTGACATAATTTACAATGTTTTTCTTGTTTCTGTAAAGCTTCCAGGAACAATTTTCTCACAAAAACAAGGTACTCAAAAAAAAAAAGAAACCATCGGACTAGGTTTTGAATCTGTTGTTCTGTGTATTAAGGCGACCGATTACCCAACTGAGCTATTCTAATTTTGGAAATGTTGGCGAAATTTAGCTTTGTATTGTAATGATATAGGTTTTTATTCGATGAAAACAAGACTAATAAAAGAAACCTGAAAATAAAACCTAGCTAGATCGATTTATTGCCCCCGAAACCTCTTATATACAAAATTTCGAGAAAATCGTTTGAGCCGTTTTCGAAATCGCTGATATATACAAGAATTGCTTCTAAAGGTATTAGATATATAGATGATACGTATGATATTGTAACAAATTAAAATACTGGCTGTGACTTTAAAATACAGGATCCCGTACTTACATGATTGAATATATTAATGAAATGAATTAAATTGGTTTCAAAATGTTTATTTTAAGTTTGGGATAATTCTATAACTTAGAGTTACCCAGACCTATTACTAAGGGTCCTCTGTCCGTCGATGTTGTAGGTACATCGCTGTCCTATTGAGAAAGTCTAGTGCCTACTGAAACCTTAGAAACGGAAGACGACAACGGCAGCAGGAATAGCTCATGTTTTTTAAAAAGAAGCTCTACCCGGTCAAGTATATCTACCACCAGTGTACTTGTTGGCATTTACCCAGTTAACCTATGATCGCCTTTTACGAGCAGGCTTGAAGGGAGGTATAGTTAAATCCATACGTTTTGTAGAGTGTACGGACTAATACGGGAAGATATCTAAAAAACAAGGAAAAATCCAAAAGCTTATCTTAGTCAGGATGTGACTTTTTTATGATATTGCAAGGCAAACATGCAGATGAATTTCCTTATGGTACACACGTCGCATATAGACACCAAAGGTGGAAATGGTACGTTGCCAACCTGAGGCTGAGATTGTGAGCCACTTGCGTGAGTAAGTCTACCGGCTACCCTAACCCACCCTAACCATCAAACAAGAACACAACAATGGCGAGCACTGGCGCTATAGGTAATGCGGTGGTACCAATTCAGGCAAGTCGTTGCGAGACTACCAGATGGTATACAATACAATAAAATGTCACGGTGTTGGTGACAATAGACCTTGTGCTCGCATCTTACGAGTTGCCTGGATGGTAGGCAGTTGGTCTATTCTACAATGGAGACTATTCACAGATGACGACTTTTTAGAAAAACAATAAAAAGTAAGATGAAAATTTTTATAATAATTTTACCTTTTTTATTTGCAGCAGATGATTTGTCCCAATTGCTTGAGCTCCAAATCTTAACTTATTTCAAGTTTGAATACATCCTTATATATGTAAAAATGCAATTATTTTTTTGTAATAAACCACATCAAATCTCATATATGAATGTAATTAGTTCAAAATTAGTAAAGTAGTTAAATGCAGCAATAATTAAATTATTTTCGTTTTAATAACTACACGAGTAAATATTGCTTCCTTTGTTGGTTCGTTTTTATAAGATCTTTTAAAATGAGATTTTTCATGTGATTTTACATTTACATATTAATTTATTGAGTACCAAGAGTCATGATTTCACAATATTTAGTATCTAGCTTCCTCCATATTCATTCTCTATGCAAACACACCAGCTTCGGGACTCTTTTGACACCACCCTCGGATAATACACGAGTAATTTGGTTGTGGACTATTAAACCTAAGTCTTCCAGGGTACAGCCATTCACATCCGCATTGTATATGATCATGCCCTTATTTTTACACCGGCACTTTCTTTCAATCCCACTTTTTCTCTTATTTGAAAAATACTCTTTCGAAACCTAAATATTTTTTGGCGTATTTTGTGAAATATAAAAAGTACTGCCCCCAAAACCTCAAAAATACAATTTTTTTAGAAAATCGTTCTAACCGTTCACGAGATCGTTGATATATTATATTTAAAAGAATTGTTTTTTAGGACATCATGTTTTTTTGGAATACTATGCAAATTACTTGCTGATGAATTATGAATAATATAAAAAGAGAAAAAATAAAACAAACAATCGGACCGAGATTCGAACCCGGGTTTTAAGACGTATGATTTCTCGACCGAACTATGGAATAGTTCGGTCAATAATTTCGTAAATGGTGGCAAAATTCGTATTCTAATGATATTGAAAGCGGTTTTTCTTCAATAAAAACACGATTAATGACCGTTCATAATAACCTATCAACGAGAAAAGATACTACCGGAACCAGGCAATCATCGTTATTAATAAAAATATCTTAGCAACAAAACTCTAGTAAGCCTAAGATAGGTTATTGAAAACGGTCATAAAACAACATTCTCTGAATAAAACCTAGCTATACTGTCTGTCACGAGAAGGTATAAATTATGTAAATAAACTTTCAGAAGTTGCCAACATTAGGGTCAAAGGAAAAAGTATTTATTTTTTTAAATATTTATAGGTTATATTCCAGAATCAATATAGGTTATATTGATTCGGGAATATGCATAAGGCAGCAAATTTATTTTTATATTTTAAATTAGAAACACATATACTTTTTCACATATAACTTATAATTGAAAACTATTTTTTAAATGGCCAACCGGTTTCGCCTTTTACAGCATAATCAGGGCTAAAACTTAAGTTAATAAGTTAAGGAATATGTGGAAGTTTCACCAAGCACCAACGATGAACAATATAGAATTTATTTTTAATCATTTATATAAACAAATCATTAATAAGCATGTTTCGAAGTTAACTATATAAGTACCTTCACGCCTATTATCCTAGTGGTGGGTATCTTAGTAAGGCCATTCCTTATTAAATCAGATGTTTGCCAGTGAAGCCCCATCAAAATTGGTCTAGCCGATAATTGCAGTGCAGTCAATAATCACTCTTGTATATATATAATTTTGGACTGTAACAATGTGGCATTTTTGCCCGTACCGCGGCCTATTTGTCCAACTTACCAAATTAGTACCAAATTAGTAGATGTAGATGCCACATTTTTTAAGATATATATACAATATTTGTAAGATAATAGTTATGTTTATTTCCCCTGTGATGATCCGGGATCCGTTGTAGAATAGACCAACAGCTGCCTTCCACCCAGGCAGCTCGTAAGAGGTCTATTTTCACCGACATCGTGACATTAACTAGATGGTAGAGTTTTGCAACGACTCGCCCACTCGCCATTGGCACCACTGCCCTATCTTTTCCTGCCACAATAGAGTCAGTGCTCGCCATTGTCGCGTTCTGGTTGGGAGGGTGGGGTAGCCGGTAAACTTTCCCATGCAAGAGGCTTACCAACCCCACGCACCATATCCACCTTTGGTGTCTATAGGCGACGTGTATTTCTTACGATCAGGAAATCCATCTGCTTGTTTTCCTTCCAATATCATAAAAAAATAATAACACACTTAATTATTGAAATGTTAGGCCAGTTTTAATTTTCATAATAAACTTCAGCTTTCCAATTCAATATTCGATCTAGTTTCCAGGGCGCTTTAGGAAAAACATAAAATTGACACTGACTATATACTATTGCCGTTTATATATGAACAGTAATTAATCATTTTCAAAACATTGACCATAATTTTCAATCAGTCCCTAATGTTGCACATTTGTACCGCAGCGTGCGCTGCGATCGCTTTCTATGCCTTCTATACAGATTACACATGCCGAATGAAAAGAAGTAAAATCCATGTAAAATATCACCAAATCAATGTGACATTTTGTTTAGTGGGAAATTATGTTTAGTTAATTAACAAAAGTAAGCGAATCCTCAGGGAAAAAGCTAGTTTTATATATTTTTATAGTTTGATGATAGAATCTCGTCTTCCTAATGACTTCATACATATATTTTTAATTAGTACACATAAATATAAAGCAATTTGTTCAAAAATTAATAGAAGTAATTGGGTGACCGAACTTTGATCGTTGTTTTTTGTAGGTACATCATGTTTTTTGAAATAATATTTAATTAGAACTATGAAAATTAATTGCTGATAAAATATGAATAATATATAAAGATAAAAAATTGTAAGAAACGATCGAACCGAGGTTTGAATTTGAGTTTTAAGGCGCCCGATTTCTCGACCGAGCAATTCTAACTTTGTAAATGGTGGCAAAATTTAGCTTCGTATTCTAATGATATTGTAGGAGTTTTTTATTCAATGAAAAAAATATTGCCGTTTACAATAACCTATCAACGATAAGAGATAGGACTGTTATTAATAAAAATATCTTAACTACAAAACTCTAGAAAGCCTAAGATAGGCTATTAAAAACAGTCATAAAACGAAATATTCTAAAATTTAAAACCTAGCTAGATCGATTTATCGCCTCCGAATCTCCTTCATACAAAATTTCAAGAAAATCGTTCGAGCCGATTCCGAGATCGTTGATATAATGTATACAAGAATTGTTTAAAAGTATTAGATAGATAATGTAGTAGATTGAATATTCTGTTATGTAAGTACAGACTGGGGTGTGAGTTCTAAAATGTTTCGAATGGATTTACACAATTTTTATCTTTTAGTGGGGTTTATGCATTGTGCTCGTAATTGTTGTGTTCCTCTTAAGATGATGAAGTAGCCGGAAAATTTCATATACATGGTCGATACGTATTTATACATATACATGTGTACTGACGATATATAACAGAAGATTGTTGATCCCCCAAGAGGTAGAAATCAGCGTGAAGGTATTTTTTTTTAAAATCTGGTGACCTCATTAGCATAATATAAATAATTACGAGTCTGACGCAAAAAGACGACCTTACCCCACGCTCTAGGAAATTGCGGTTTGACGTAAGTATTTACGTCTTTGATGTAGATTTAAAACAATACCAAAATAATTTAGCGTCGAAATGAATTATTACAAACTATAAAGCTAAAAGTATCTAGCTGTATACCTATTTCAAAATAAAACGGTCAAGTGCGAATCACTACGTGTTATAAAACAAAGTCACTTTTTTGTTTGACCCTATGACCTATGTGTGCTTAAATTTTTAAAACTAAGCAATGGATTTTGATGAATTTTTTTATGATAAAGTGATTCAAGAGGAAGGATTTTATGCATACAACATGTATAGTATACCCGTGCGAAGCCGGGGCGGGCCGCTAGTAAAATATACTATAAAGGAATTGTTTATTGATAAAATTAAATTACATAATTAAATTAATAACCAATTCCTTTATATCATAAAAACATTTTTTCGACGACCATTTCAACAATTGTTTTTTAAATTTATTATTTACTAGCTATCCGCCCGCGGCTTCGTCCGCGTGAATTATTTTAATAACGCAGACAACTTTCAAAGGGCAGACATTTTTCCGACTAATTTAAATAATAATACTTATTGCGTAAAAACATACCCTCTTTTTAGTGTAGTCGGTTAAAAAGTAGTCTATGTCCTTCCTCAAGGTCTACTCTATCTCTGTACAAGATTTCATCAAAATCGGTTCTGTGGTTTAGGCATGAAAGCGTAAAATACAGACAGACAGACAAAGTTACTTTTGCATTTATAATATTAGTAAGGATAGTTCCAATTCCAATGATTTGATTCGGTGCAAAATTTTTCAGGATTTCCGCAAACTTAAATATGTACATATCATCTACACGCATACATTAATGTTATAATATACATAAACAAGTAAAATTCCTCCATAAAAAATGTTATGACATTTTTGTAGGAAAATATTTCTACCCTACCAAAAGTAAGGTAAACCGCGGATAAAAGTGAGTTTTATATTTAAGGAGTTAGTTTGATCTGATATAATTAATTATGCTTCTGGAGTAATTACTAGCAATTATTATTTTATATGTTTTTCCACATGCTTCTTTTTATTATATTTTTAATGACTACAAATAAAAACAAAGCAATTTGTCCATATATTTCTAAAAGTAGCTATTGTCCGCGACGCCGTCCGCGTGGGTAGCAGTACGTTATCACGTTACATCTAATGTCATATCACATACAAAACCACGTGCAAAAGTTAGTATTTCAATAGTAAAATAAAAACAAAAAGTATGTAAAGTATATACTAACCGACAAAATCATAAACAAGTCTAGATTTTACCTACGGAAACCTCTTAAGTAAACCGGATAAAGAGTAGCTAATACTCTACCTCGGAACAAAGGCCCGCCAGCCTAATTTCGTCATAACCGATTCAGTGGTTTTAGTGTGAATCGCGGCCGAGTTACAGACAGACAAGAATTATACAAAAAATGTCCATTTTTAGTCACTTGGAGCTATTTTTTTTTTATTTTCATTGTAGACACTTTGGGCTTCCATTCAGGTAGTCCAAATTTGAACCCCGCCATGTACCGATGATTTTTCTAACTTATGTACATTTTCTGAGTGCTCTTACCGTGAAGAAAAATATATTAAGGATACCCAAATTCATAGAATTCGACCTAATCTAGGTTTTGTCCTAGTTGTGGCAGAGGTCAGATGGCAGTCGCTTCGCGTAAAAACTGGTGTCCTATTTAATAAGTAAAAATCATGAGTTTGTAATAAAAAAATCATAAGACAAAGGATTTAAGAAAAATCTTTTCTGATATTCTAGAAGTAAAGGGTACCGAAATGGAAAAAAGTAGGACTCTACAAAAAGAAGTGAAATACCATAATAGATATCCTGTAAAAAAAACAAGTCACACAACTCAATTTTTCTATCGTAAAAAGTTGTGAGTTGTGCTTAAGTAATGACTAAATAAATTAACCGACTTGGTATTACATGGATCTCAGAACGTTTTACAGTAGTAAAATTGAGCTGCTATATTTTTTTTACGGGATGTTTTTGATGGTTATTGTGAATGTGAAAGTTTATGAGTATGGATGTTTGTTACTATTTCACGAAAAAAGTACTTGATCGATTTGGATAAAACTTTACAATCATATAGCTCATACATTAAAATAATACATAGGCTACTTTTAACGGAATACATAAAAAGAGGGTATGCTTTTACGCAATAACTATTATAAGGCGGCAAAAAATTTACTCTTTGATCACGCTAGCGGAAAACTAGTATAGAATAAATTCACCGGTTAAGACTAGTGTGAAGTAGCTGGAAACCTTTATATGAAATTGTTTACTGAGCTAGAATAAACTAAGACCTCCGTACGCCATGTAATATGATTGTTAGCAAACCTTCGTGCTGAATATTTGCAGTGCGAACGCAGCTGAGAGTAAATTAATGTTGATTTTACGAGCTCGGGGAATTTTAGCTGCGAACCAAATGAATTGGGTCGGAATAAAGAATATGTTTTATTTATTTCAGTGATTTATTCTATCACTCATTATTTTTAACCTTTTCAAGAGTAAAAATGTTTTTAGTGTTTCTTTTGATGTGATTTCTTAAAAATATTAATAAAAATAACATTAGTACATTTTGTTTTTTAATTACATTTTGTATTATTTAAGTTTCGTGTACAAAAAAGTAATAAATAAAAATTTATGTTATTTTAAAATTTCAAGAATTTAATGATAAAAATTGGATTGTACAATTAATTTTAACAATTAGCACATTTTCACAAAATTTTACAGTAGTATATAATAGGTTATACAATAGCATATAAGCTTATTTTAACCGACTTCAATAAAATGAGGTTTTCTTTTCTATTCTTTTCTAAGAATCATAATTTGGAAAAAACCAGATAACAAACCAGGTAACAGAAACCAGATAACAACAAACAACAGATACTTGCCTCTGTTGATAAATTGCATTTTTAATGCAAACGTACTGTTGTAACTACAATAAAAAGTATTTATAAAGCTGCAATTACAATTATAAAAATACTAGCTGAACCGGCAAACTTCATACTCCACACTGAGACGAAAAAAAAATTTATTTTTCAGTCCAATTTCTTAACGATTATTGAGTTTAGTTTCTTAATATAACTATTTTTAAGTTTAATTGATGTTTCTAAACGAGTACATTAAATGTTTAACATAAAGGAGTAGTTTATAAGGGAAAACAAATTGGTTATCTTTGCCATTTATCCAAGTATTGTTTCATATTTGCCCTGCTTTTTAAATATTCCCTGAACTTCCGAAATTCAGCCGTTCTCAAGTTTTAGCGAGATTGACGAACAGCAATTGATTTTTATGTATATGGTTAAATTAGTGTTAAAAATACACAGTATTTACTGATATTAAGGGATGAACCAGGGATTTTGTGTGTGAATATTTCCCCTGATATCAGGGGTAACGAAAGTGCTATACCCTAAATGTGTGACACACGACAATTTGCATTGTCAAGGATACCAAGCTAATAGTTGTGGCTTGGGCGTATTCTTAATATATAAAAATATTGGCCAAGTGCGAGTCGTAATCGCACATTAAGGATATCGTACCATATCTATCAACTACAAAAATAATAAAAAATGCGTTTTGAATTTGTAAAAATATCACTTTATACATAGTATAAAACAAAACATATAATACATAATATTAAACAACTTTCTCTATCCCCATATCCCTATGTATGCTTAAATCTTTAAAACTACTCAACGGATTTTGATGCGGTTTTCTTAAAAGATAAAAGAATTCAAGGGGAAGATTTTTATGTATGTACCTATAGTATACCCGCGCAAAGCCGGGGCGGGACACTAGTTATTAATAAATAATAAATATCATCTATGATCTTATGCGGTACATTTTGAGGTATTACCTATTTACATGAATGGCATTATATTAAAAAAATATTTAGTCTGTAGTATTTAATATAAATTATTAGCTACATCTATTGATTAGTAACATCATTTCTCGTTACTCCTAACTATGATGAGACTGAGAAATTAATGCTTGAAATTTAAGTTTGAGTATTTATACACAATCACGCACACAATCATGCACCCATAATCATAAACACTCACCCTCACACATACACACACAACACATGCCTTATTATAAGTTAACCATGCAAAAACAAATGAATAGTATAAATTTATGAATTAAAAGTTGTATTAATTGTGAGTTGAAAAATAAAATAAAATAATATAATATAATAATAATAATAACAATAATGTAAAACAAAGTGATAATTGTCTTGGAAGAAGAGCGGAGTACCCAGTAACACGGGCTTATCACCTAGTACAGGGGCTCTTGCGTATTGTAATTGTGTTAATTTTGTGTTGAATAAAACTATTTTTATTTTTTTAAATTTATTATAAGTATGAAAACTAAGATCCTGACAACAATATATCGATCGCTAGAAGCGATCATTACCTATGTATGCGCACATCTTAGGTTATCGAAAAACCAACAGAAGTCAGCAGTTCAGGCATATCGTTTATTGTAAATTCTCAACTTAAATATTTATATTATTCCAATTTTTAGTATTTGTTGTTATAACGGCAACAGAAATACGTCGTCTGTGAAAATTTTAACTGTCTAGCAATTGCGGTTATGAATAATGATAAACATCTGGACCAATTACATAATCTAACACCAAAGTAGTTGGGTTACGGGTATTAGACAACGATACTAATAGATAGAAATACTTAAACAGATACCAGAATAAATTTAACAAACAGACCCGAAAAGATAAACATTTAGTTCATCACACAAATGCCTGTCCCTATCGGAAATCGAACCCGAGCCTCCAGGTCGATCAGTGGCGTCGACCTCGACCAAAAAAACTATATATTTTATACAAGCCACGGCTATCGATTTTGCTCTGCAACCCGAAACGGAAACTAGACCCAAACCTAGATTAGATTGAATTCAATAATTCCGGGTTTTCTTACGATGTTTCCCTTCACCGTAAGAGCATTCAGAAAATGTATAAAAGTTAGGAAATTCTTTCGTACATGGCGGGATTCGAACTTGGACTACCCGAAGCACGTACCACTAATCCACCGAGACTTGGGGGTGACATTTTTGTTATTTTATTTGTTTATCCCTTCCATAAACCACACGTCCGTGTGGTAGTTAGAGGCAGCGCGGCACACAAGCCTGATTGCGCTGGGGCCGCGCTGTTTGCGTATCGTTGCGGAACACTCAGCGGGCCGTGCTGGGATTTACAAATGCGCTGGGTACTTTCAAACGCATTCTCCCAAATACAGTTTTCACCTTTTTTACCCGACTATGATTGATAGATGTTTTTAATACTAGTTCCACCGGCCTTCGATTCACGATCTTTCGACGTTGGCAAGTTTTTGTGACACAGCATACATAAAATCACAGATCACATTTTTGTTGAACACAATAAAAATATACTATAAGATTTGATTTAAGGCTTTTTTTTATTTTATAACGCTTCTATTTATCGTTATATCGGAATGTTTAGAAGCAATAAGTTAAATCAGAAAAAACTCTGCTGGTTGAAAATTATCTATGTCATTAAAATAATTTGAGCGGCAAAGCTGATAGTTTATAATAATTGTTGTAGTAATAACATGATTTCAACAATATAGAGTGAAATTGGATATTCCCACTACTCATATATACATATCTTCACGCCATGTCTAGTTACCTACGGTTAAATGTGAGTAATAACCTGCAGAGGATGATGATAATGATGAAGACACAGACGACGGCCAGCATACATATTATATTCCAAATAAGATGTCTAGACTTTTTGATATATTTTCGTTGTTCACTCATTATTCCCAGCAACAAATACAAAAATAATGTATCTTAAGCCGTACTCCATCTTTTGTTCTTCCCGAATCCAAGGAAGCCAATGAAAGCGGGCCCTATTCAAAAATATCCCCTGAAGCCACCAATTACTAGCCGGGAGATGCAACAATGGTTAGACTGTTTTCTATATTAAACTCAGTATAGCTCCAGAACATAAATGAATTGGGTTTTCCAGCCAACATATAGCTGCCGTTATTGACGTTAGTAAAGACAAACGAGCTTAAATTTTCTGTTGGAAGCAATTAACCGGCGTAGTTGCATGAAGGGAGTAATTAATTAATCTCCAGTTGAAATATTTTCACTTATACAATAAGCGAAATATCATTATATATTATTATCTATGACTGTCCACTATTGAACATAAGCCTCCCCAGAGCGTGCCAAGTTATTCGATCCTTTGCTTTCTTCGTCCTGTGTCTACCGGCGAACTTATGGATGTCATCGGACGCATCTCCACTCTAGGACTGGTCTGTTCAAAGCCTTCATCGTATTGCTAATTGTTTTTTTTTGTATATGATATCGCTGGTTATTTATATAAAAACATATAGCTAGCACCAAATTTTCCTATCAAAATACTCGCCATGTAACCTGTCTACAAGAGCTATTTCTATCCTTACAAGTTTTACTAAAAGATATCTCTTGAAGAGAATAAACACAGTTAAGTGTACTGAATCTTTATTTCAGCTCTTATTTTTTTAATAACGATGAAATAAAATCTACATATATAAAATCAGGTTGTTTACAATATTTATATAAACATAGGTTTCTTATATTTTTATGATTTTTGTGTTTTTAGATTTTTCTTGTCCGGGAATAAGATAACAGAAATATCATCACGCCCATAGATCACGGCGTTAGACGGAGGTACATAATATGCACACACAATTATTAGCAGACACACAATTATTATCTACGAAACTTTTCGATTCGCCCGGATTGGTAGCAACGCCTTACCTATTCCTGCCACTATAACGTCAGTGCTCACCATTGTCGTGTTCTGGTTTGGAGGGTAGGGTAGCCGGTATACTTACTCACGTAAGAGGCTTACCGTCCCAGCCTCAGGTTGGCAACGCACCCTTCCCACCTTTGGTGTCTTTAGACGACGTGTATTTCATATCAACAGGTATCCGTCTGCTGCTTGCCTTCCAATGTCATTAAAAAAAACTAAAACTTACTATGGTTTTAGTAGGTACGACGTTTTTCAGATAAATTGAAAAAACTCGTAAGAACAAGTTGCTCTACCCAAAAATCGAACCCAGATTCTCGTTTCATTTAAGTTGTAGACGATATACTATAACATCATAATATGCATAATATAAACAAAATTAAAACAGGCAAGTGAAAATCTTTAAGAATGAAATGTTCATCAGAAGTGTGTAAAGCATCCCTTATCCAAAATTAAAATGACGACAGGCTAAATAATACTTAAATATTAAGCGGATAGTATAGGCTGATGAAATATGAGGCAACGATAATTTGAACAAGCTACAACTGAAATCACCATAACGATATTCTTTGACAGTAACAGTCAGTCAGTTCACCCATTTTTCACATAGTATTTTTTTTGATCAATAAAAATATTTATCAAAATATAGATTATATTTTAGAGGAGTTAAAACAAAACACGACACGACAGGGGCGTGCACTTCATAGAGGCACATAAGCACTGTATACGATTTAAGAAAGGAAGTGCTCTGATACTCCGAAATTTTACTATCAAAATCACACAATCTATGAAACTAAATAAATAAATTAATAGCAAAAAAAGCTTTTTAGAAAAAGCTTTTAATATTTTTCGAATTGCTCTAAATTAACCCTTTCATTCGATATCCATATCAGAAGTGCTTTAAAAACAACTATTCCGCCATCTTGGTTGGTCCGCCATATTGGATTTAGAATAATGTCATGTACCTTATCGTACATTGCCGTCCAAACTGAAAGTGTAAACAAGATTTCAGCTTAATTGGGTGAAGATATCTACTTCAAAATTGAATTCTAAGATTCCACCGAACATACATACTTACATACATACAATGCAGGTTAAATAAAAGCTTCTAAAAACAGTAAATGACGGCAAAAACAAACAGTTGCTTAACCACTTGTGTGTAATAAATATTTGTGTGTCTCAAATGTATGGTAGTGTGTATAAAACTTTATTTATTGATTTTTTTGTTGTTTTATAGTCACTAGATATGGTACGGCATCCTTTGTGCGTGAGTCCGACTTGCATTTGACTGGTTTTAATAAATATTGTCACATCTCTATCGTAAATTATTGTTAACACGCGACCCGCCCTGGCTTCGCACGGGTATACTGGGTATACATGGTATATACATAAAAACCTTCCTCTCGAATCACTCTATCCATTTGAGAAATCCGCATCAAAATTCGTTGCTTAGTTTTAAAGATTTAAGCATGCATAGGGACTGACAAAAAAGTGACTTTATTTTATAATATGTAGTGATAAGATTTTTTAATTTTATGTGCGAATTCCAGCGGGATCCCGCTGGGAAGGCAAATTTCCCACAAATTTCCAGCTGCAAAAAAAAAAAATACTGCGGGATTGCAAACCCTACATGCCATATAGTCTATAAAACCTTGCTGGCCTAGTGGTACGCGCTTCGGACTTCCATTTCGGTGGTTCATTTTGGAACTCTGCCATGTATCAAAGAATTTTTGTAACTTAGGATATATTTTCTGGGTACTCTTACGGTGAAGAAACCTCGTTTCTTGTACGTGAATTCAACCTAATCAAGGATTGAGCCTAGTTTCCCTTCTGGGTCGCAAAGGTCAGATGGCGCTGGGCGTAAAACTGATATCCTAGTAAAATCTCCTAAATTAGGTAGCCTGATATAATACGGGATAATGCTAAGACGAAAACGGCTACACTGTCCTGACAAAATTTTACATAAAACTATTTTTAATAGGGATACTTTTAGATCCTCCATCTGGGTCCTCTTTGTAGAATAGACCAACTGCCTTCCTGCCATCCTGCCAGGCAGCTCGTAAGAAGCGAGCATAGATTAACTGGCTCACTACCAACATGACCACTGATGGTAGAGTGCTGTGCAGCAACTCGCTCGGGTAGGGATCCACCGCCTTATCTATTCCTGTCGCCATAATGACATTGTCGTGTTTCGGTCCGGAGGGTAGAGTAGCCGGTAGACTAGCACATAAGATGTAACAGCCCGACCAAAGGACAGCGGAGCACCTACAACATCTATGGTGTCTATAGGCTACGATTGTCTCTTACCATCAGGAGATCCGTGTGCCTGTTCGCTGTCTTATACTAAAAAAAATCAAAAAAAAACACGATATTAGCTCTACCGACATAGAACGGTAAGTGCCATCAACCACAAACTACCCGGTAATTAGTTCTAGTATTCATGAATAAAATAATTAACCACCGTTTGTTCAGCGACAGATCATTATTTCAATTGCTAAGGGTACCCCCTCGCATATAGTATAATCACTACTTACATCTATACTAATACTAGCTGACCCGGCGAACTTCGTACCGCCTAACAGTCAATGCAGATCGTGTTAACTTTTAGCTGAACTAATTTATGCTTTGATGAACGTAATTCAATGATACAAAAAAAATTTGTTGTTGTTTTTAAAAAAGGTGAAATTCGTTTTTACAAAAAACATTATTGCAGCGTCCCTGGTGAGTTATCACCGTAATATCTATCTAAAAAC
>DVZL01002923.1:0-14701 GCA_018236625.1 Lasaia peninsularis
ACTCACGCAAGAGGCTTACTATCCCAGCCTCAGGTTGGCAACGCACCATTTCCACCTTTGGTGTCTATAGGCGACGTATAGGTACGTCTTACCATTCGGAAATCCATCTGCTTGTTTGCTTTCTAATATCATAAAAAAAATGGTACTACTGCCTTGGAAATACGTCCTGTCATACAAAATAGTTATTATAATCACTGGGCAATATCGAAGTAATCGAGCAACAAACATCTAAAAAGAAAAAGTTTGCAATTTGAATTAAGAACCTTTTTTGAATTGGTTAAATCTTGAATTGAGATCTTCAATTTGTCTGTATATATTTATGTACATAGCCTTAAAACCATTTACTAGATGGAATAATTTTCATGCTTTGTAATTTTCATCATATATTTTCTTCGACATTTCTGTCATCAGCAGTTGATGAATGCTAATCTCACACACACTTGCCCCTGTCGGGAATGGAACCTGAGGGTTGATGGCGTTAGGCGAGTTAGCATACTCGCCTATCTCATAAAAATACTTTGGGATGATGAAGATTAAAAACTCATTTATACATTGTATATTTCTTTATTTTAAACTAATGTTTTATACAGAAGTAAATCGTATTAATTTCGTACGCGTCAGGTGTCATATTTAGCAAATTTATTCTAACATTGCTCTTAGATCTCGGCGCAGTATTTTGCCTCTGACATTTCTCGGCATTTTTGGTAAAAACCGAATTCCGCCACATAATTGCATGTAAGGTGGCACCTAAAAGAAAAGAAAAAGATTATAATACCTTCAACTCGAATTCTACTTCATTGGTATTGTAACTTCATAATCATAGTCAACTTCTGTTTTGAACTAAAAAGAATCAGTAGGTGTATTACTAAACTTAGCCTTCGGCAGAGCAGTTTTACATATAGACATAGATCCTCCTACAACATCTATTGCTTCTATAGGCCATAATTTTCTGTTACTATCAGAACAACAGTAATTATTAATATTGTTAATATTTTTTAATTCTATAAAAATAAGTTAGTTTAAGATGCCTGGTGGAAACTGATTTTCATGCCTACTCATAATACTGTAATTTCTATATCGTGCACTGACCTGATTATGTCTCACTGCCATTATGCCGAGAGCTGACCTTTATCAATAGTAATTTCACAATGTGGATGGGAATTCATACCAACTGTATTTTGTATACAAGAAGTGGAAAGACATTCACAGACTATTTTTTATTAACAGTCGAATTATTGTTTATATTATTATTTTGTTGTTACATAAATTGGGCACTCACTTCTTTATTTAAAAATTCAGCTATTTCTTCGGATGATACTTCACAGTTAGGCTTTTTAACAATAAATGCAGCAGGACGGTCTCCATCGACAGGATGTCGCGCACCAACAACAGCTACTTCAAGCACCGCCGGGTGCATTTGAATAATCGCTTCTAGTTCCACAGGGGCTATCTAAAAGGTACATATGTCTTTAGTAGAATAATTTAGTTGTAGGAGGTACCAACTCAAGTAGGTACCTACTTTGTATATCATAGTCCATAGTCAGTGTCTTTTTAAGGACACTGAATTTAAGTTACTTAAAGTTTAATCATGATGATGCTGTAAAACGCGAAACCGGTCGGCTATTTAAAAGATAATTTTTAATTATAAGTTATATGTGAAAAAGTACATGTATTTCTTATTTATAATACATCTATTATTTTTTTTATATACCGGGTGCAGACGGAATTATCTGCAAGACTTTATTAAATAATAACATTGATAAAACATCTGAAAATAAAATTATTGTGGCAGTCATAAGAAACAGGAGATAATGAGACTAATATTTATCCTAAAAACGCGCAGATAAATGCACACCTAAGTAGAACATTGACCTATGCACGCACTCTACAAAATGTTCGGTTAGCGCGGCGCGCGCGGCGTTTCATATTTTAATATTGCGTTGTTGTTTATTATTATGTAGGTGCCAATTTTCTAAGTAATTTATCAATAATCACATTACGTGTACCTACTGAAGCAGATGCTCGAAAAGTGATCCATTTTGTGCAATACACCATTGAGCCCAACCTCTGAGGTTGTCACGTAAACGTAATAAAACAAATTCATTGTTTTTACAGTCTCAAATGCCGCCACTATTTTCGTTTTAAGCTCATCCACAATGTTTATTTCTGTGACACTATTGCTATACCTAAACTGGCTTCCCTCATACTGGCTCGAGGTTCGTTTTCAAAAAATTCTAGAATTTGATCTTCTACCTGGGCAGGGATACGCTCACCTCCACGCATGGTTTGGTACTAGAAATGATCCATATTATCGTTGACGCTGTGTTGTTCTTCAAATAACAATTGTTTTTAATACTATCTAACAATCGATACTAACTTCTAAAACAATTATCACAACAATCAACACAACTTAATAGGTACATGAAATGCGCGTATTTCATGTGTTAAGTTGTGTTGATTGTTGACTGACTGACTGACAAGACTGACAATAATTTTTAATTTTTATTAAAATACAATGAGGCCACCCAAGGAATTCCCCTGAAGACTAACAATTTTATAAAATATTTTACGTTTGTACCTACGCCCGTGTTGACTCCCGGTTTTGTTTGTGTCAGTCAGTGCTTGCCACTTACTTTTGCCGGTAAACTTACTTTTGCAAAGATTTATAATCTCGACTGACTTCAGGTTGGCAACGCTTTATTACTTTGGTGTCTATGGGTGAAGTGTATTTCTTATCACAAGCATTTCTTTTTGTTTGTTTGCCTTCATGTTGTTTGCTTTTGTTGCATCACCACGCCTAACAACAAAATATCTGTTTGTGCGTTATTCGAATCTGCAGTGCATGAATCTTAAAAACGGATTTGTTTACTTTGTGAAAGAATCAAAACATTATTTTTGGATCATAATACTCTCAATTAGAATGTTTCTAAATATTTTAAATTTGAATATTATTTACGCGAAGTAATATGTTACGTACTCATTTGTACGTTTGTGCCTCTACTGTGTGTCATATTCTATGACGCTAGCCGCTGTCGTCATTACATCAAAAAGCGCGCTGCCATAATCCGCGACACGTGTAGCGCTGACGCAATCGTACCTATGTGCAGCGATGCAGTTTGCACCTTTGTGACCTACCTGCCATATGATCGACGTCCTATGAGTCCTTGAATCTATTTTCTAATGACTTTGCATACAAAAAACGAGGGATATTTTGGTAAAAAATTAAGTAGCCTTTTTTCTTGTAGATATAGGTAGTAAAATATGGTCTGGTTACCCTCTTTCAATACTGCAGGTGACCAAATATACATCCGGTATATAAAACAAAAATGGGTTTGTTACAATACTTATAACTCGAGATCTGCTGAACCAATTTTCATGGCTTTTGATTCGTTGGATTTGTCTCCGCCCTGAACAGCAGAAGACTTCTTAAAAACAACGAAATTCGATGAATACATAATCACGAAAGATGAATCATTTTCAATAAATGTTTAGTACATGTTAAACATTAGTTGTTCATCCTGTCAAATACTGTAAGTAATGATTTAATGACTGACATTTATGCATGCGTCCCGAAATTTATTTTGTGTAAACTATAAGGGTAAATAAACTGCATCGTCCGTATTTAATCATTTTTTGAAATCAATTGATAAGGTTGAAAAGTGTATAAAGCAATTACACAGAAGTACGTTCAGAAAGAGCAATGGCAGCTCTCCATACATCATTTTAGTTACATCCAACATTATAGTCTATGAATGAAATATATCTAGTTTAATAGAATGTCTTTCACAGATTTTGATGATAAAAGAATCATAAATATAGGACTCCAGGTTATTGAACTAATATTTATAGAAGTTTTATCGATTATGTCACCATCAGTCATATTTATTGAGTTTATTGTTGCCTAAAACAACTTATTAGTACCTAGGCAGGTATAGAAAACTGAGGAAACTTAATGGTCGTTAACGATTACACGTGTTAAGCAATAAGTTAGAAAACTTTTTACTCTGAATTTAATTATTTTGTTAAAAACTTAAGTTTGGTTTTCTCCCCCTGTAACATGAACTCTTCATAACTTAGAATTATTTTCTAGTTTTTAGCTGTACAAGAAATAAAAGCGTGTTTTTAGTTTTTTTTAAACTATTATTTATTTTAACATTACATACAGATACTCCAATTTAATTTATTTGTTCAGATTGACTAACTGGTTGGTTAAGGAATTAGCGTACAAAAAATGCTACTGATTAACCGCTAGACTTGAGTTCGATTCCCGATGGAGCAGCTATTTAGGTTATGAACATAGATGTCTGTATTTCCGGGTCTTTAATTTATTTTGGTATCAGTTTAAGTACTTCTATGTATTAGTATAGTTAACTAACACCCATAACACAAGTACTAGAGTAGAGTAGAGTGGTAGAGTCTTGCAACGACTCTCCCGGATTTATACCACCAACATACCTATTCTTGCCACAATAGCGTCAGTTGTTGCCATTGTCGTGTTTGGGTTTGGAGGGTAGGGTAGCTGTTAAACATTATCAGGCTAGAGGCTTACCTTTCCAGCCTCAGGTTGGCAACGCACCATTTCCAACTTGGGTGTCTATAGGCGACGTGTACCTATTTCTTACCATCAGGAAATCCGTCTGCTTGTTTGCCTTCCAATATCATGAAATATATATAATAGGTCTTTCACTCGTAGATAGCTATGTATATAGATAACGCTTATTTAAAAAGGAGTAACATTGGCTACTTTTATTACACAATTATGTGAAATAATTCAAATGCAATGCGGACAAAGTCGGGGGCACAGCAAGTATAAACTAAAACGCTTATACAACACTGGGTAAGCAACTAATAGCAGCTTGAATTAGCGTTGAAATGTTTCTACACAGTGCACAAAAGCTTTGGACCGTTTTACTCTTATTAAGTTCCCTCAGTGGTTACATTTGCATTTGTTGTAACAACCCAGATATCCGTAGGTATGTCTGTCCGTCCCCATATGCTAGTATTAATCCTTGAAATAAAAGATAATTAAGTTTGGAAATTAAATACTTAAATTTATTTGGTGCACGTTTTTATTTAACTATTCTATTTTGTACTTTTCAAAACTAAAATTCTAAAATAAAAGTAGCCTAAGCCATTCCTCATTAAATCAGATATTTGCCAGTAAAAGTCCAGTCAAAAATAGTACAGCCGTTTCAGAGATGCGGGTACAGACAGACAGATAGACAAAAATTCTAAGAAATACTATTTTCGTGTACGTACCTTGTATATTTTGATCTGCGTATTTAAAAAGACAGGTATTTATTTCAATATTTCTATGTCTTAGTACCGTTGCATAATACCATAAATATAAGCATACAATTTGTCTACAAGTTAAATTACTTAGGTTGAGATATTTATTTTTAGGTGTTTGGTTGTTACTTATGAATTCTTCTCTAAACTGCCCTCTGTTAATTATGATCATGTGGATGCTTTAAATAAAACTTAAACTATAAAAAAAGAAAAATTCAATTAAGTCACTTTTACATTTAAGTCTTTCTCAAATTATCAATGCAAAAAATAATAGCAATTGTTTAGTCTTCGTAGAATAACTTAAAAATTCGCGTTCGCAATGCGATATTAAAGAAATAAATAACAACCACAAATAGCAGAAATAGCGAATAACACTTAATTGTGCAAGCGAGGTCGCTTACACCAACTCGTTATTAAAATTCGAAATTTAAACCAAGAAATTAATTTTTAAATAGTTGAATCATTTTAATAACATTATTTAATCTTTTTAATGTAGTCAGTTAAAAAGTAGCTTATGTGCTATTCTCATGTATTAGCTAGCTTATTCTAAAATTTCATTTAAATCTGTCGATTAGTTTTTTCGTGAAAGAGTAACAAACATCCATACATACATCTATCCATACTTACAAACTATCGCGTTTAATATAAGTAGGATTATTCGAAGTGTTTTTACTTATCATGTCAAATGTCAATACCAGTTTCGTCAATAATTTATTTCCGCCACCGTAACTCATCCCTTAACTAGCAACAGCAATATTAGAGATAATAATTTTGAAATTCCATGGCTGCAGGCTATGTATTGTCTCCGAGTTATATTTGACCCAGTTTTGGGGCTGTCGCAACTTGGACTTGTTACTATAAACCAGTGTTTCCCATTTGCCGGGTTGCGACCCGGTACCGGGCTGTCAAAATAAAATACCAGGTTACCATATTCCCTTGTTTTCATATTACTATAGATCGACGCATAGTAAATACGTCTGGTTACACTAAGACTTAGTGACTTAAAATGCGTTACCAAATTATATATTAATAAAACCTTTTTTAAAACGGTTTTGTTTAGCTTACTGACTATTGTAGATATTGGACGTGCCCCGCGATTTTATTTTAATCTGCATATGTTTAAAATGTCTATTTTTAAAAACGTAATCTTTTGTCATAAGTATTTACAGTAATCTATAAATACTTTGCATTCTTAGGAATTTATGTGGACATAGACATTTCCACAAAGTGAATAGGTTATGAGTTTTTTTATTTTGAAAATGTAATAATGTACCTATTGGTAACGATGAATGTATCTATATCTCATTATCATAAGACACAATAAAATACGCTTATGACTCTTGCCTCTTCTTTATTACAAACAAAGAAAGTTGTTATCAATTCAATTCCCAACTCTAGGAACATCTGACCGCGTCGAAGGCTAGTGTGAAAGTAAAATACAAGTTACAATAAACTTGGAGCGGGTAGCTCTTTGTTACCGGATACGATAAAAACTACCAATTCTACAATATTCTAAAATGTTCATATTTTGGTATAAATCTACAAATTTGATCATTAGTCCTTTGGACGCCAGATGTAGCTGTTTTGTACTGCTTGCCAGCAAGCGTATGCGTGTGCAAGCAACAGATGGCGTTAACAGTATCTATTAAATATTTTTTTAGCTTTTAGTACATTTATCTGCGACATTTTTCAGTTCACAATAAAATCCTTTTACTTAAAAAGTTTTTTTCATTTTAATAATTTTTATCTGTACAAATAAATGCAAATGTATGTTTACAATGTACATATACCAAAACAACATTTTTTAGAATTTTTTCTGTCAGTCTGTTTGTTTGTGTGTACTCGCTAATCTCTGAAACAGCTGGACTGATTTTAAGGTGGCTTTCATTGACAGACAGTTAATGTAATAAGAAACGGCTTAGGCTACTTTTATTTAAGAAATGTGTAAAAAACAATTTATAAAAAACGCGGACGAAGTCGCGTAGCTAATTTTACATTACTTGGGTTTATAAGTATTAAAGGGTCACGAGGGGGGCGGTGTGAAAATTACCGGGCCATGGCAGAACAATATTTGGGAAACACTGCCCTAAAGCATTACTTCGGCGGTCGCCGCTCTCTCGTAATTATGTAAATGACAAGTAATTTTCAGAGAAATATCCCGATGGCGGCCATTTTAGGACAGTGTTTAAGTTTAGGGTTAACTTTATTAAATTTTATAACTATCTTTAAATTAATTTTTATTTTACATACACACGTAGATATCGAGTCCTAAGTGTCACTTTTCATAGCTTTCTTTACCTTCATTAATCTCTTTATGCAAACTCGGTTTTGGAGATTCCTGACATTACTTTATGATAATATGCGGGCTATTTGGTCGTGAAATATTAACCTAGGTCTCTCCTCCAGTCATCCAGATTCGCACTGCGTATCTGTTTGCTCAATATTTCGTCTTTCATTCTTTTTACATGTCTAAACTATTGGAGCATACCCTGTTTATTAAAGTTGAAACTAGCTGTGCTGTGCATATTTTATTTATTTCTAAAATAAAAGTAGCCTAAGCTGTTCCTTATTACATTAAATGTCTGTCAGTGAAAGTCGCGTCAAAATCGGTGTAGCCGTTTCAGAGATTAGCGGGTACAAACAAACACAGACAGATCAAAATTTTAAGCTATACGGTAAAAAGCGGTTATTTTAATATTATATACACGACACTCCAACTTTATTTATTTGTTAAATGAATTACCTAAATTCCGAATTTAAGAAACCTTAACTTACTTTAAATATATCAACTATCTTTAGCTCTAAACATGCCTGGACTTGGTCTAAGGTTTATTTCTTTTATTATTCACACTGCTAAGACTGGAACTTCTACCCCACGGGAAGAACTAGAGAATCACAACTTGGAAGTTTTATAATATGTTACGTCTTGTTTTGAAAAAAGGTTTCTGATGTTAACAAATTTATCATAACATATATCACTAGCGAACAACCCTCGACTTTACACTGATATTTTACGCATATTATATACATATAAACCTTCCCCTTGAATCACTCTATCTATTAAAAAAATCGCATCAAAATCCGTCAGTTACTTTTAAAGATCTAATACATATATCATACATAAGGACAGACAGGAATGGGAAGCGACTATGTTTTATACTATGTAGTCACTTATTGTTTAGAATATATTTGACCCAGTTGGAGACTTCCGACAATTATTATTATTATATTAATATTCGATGACCCATATATTAATTTAAAAATTTCAACTACTCTCTGGTGTTGTGTCTCTGGTCTACGGCTGTCACCTGTTAAAACCGTTAGCGCGTTCCCGGATTCAATTCCCAGGTCGGGCAACTTTTTTAAAATGTTTTTCAGATTATTCTGAGTAAGCAATACATTGCCCGGGATTGGAATGTGCCTAAAGTGGCGATAGGCTGGCTAATCGTGGGTGTTCTAGTACATTTAATGTATTTACGAATCGTAGATATACTAGCACTCCTCTGTCTACCTCTTCGGGGATAATAGGCGTGAAGGTACTTTTTTTCTAGTTTTTAATATTGTTGTTATGTAATCAAAAACCTAAAAGTTAATATATATGTGTCACCGCGTCAGCACCGTCGTATATTTTTAGGCTAAGAATTTAGTAGATAAACAGCCTTATTTCGCTCATTCGTCGCTTCTTTAAATATTCTTTTGACCTCACGTCAGTCGTGACCAGAACGCTATATGTACTGGATGAAATATTAACGATTGGAATATACCTAATAAAATCGTAAACAAAACAGTGACTTTTTACGAAACTTAACAATAAATACATCTTTAAAAAAATATGGCAACCAACTTACCACTTGTTGCAAAACCTAATATTGTTGGTAATCGTGAGTGCATATGTACCTCTGCCTACTCTTTCGGGGATATGGGCGTGATGATATCTATATTATTTATAAAAAAAATCCAGAGATGATACGTGGACCACTAATTTTAGTACAAGAAATCCGGGTTTCCTCACGATGATTTCCTTCGCTGTAAGAGCACTCAGAAAATGTACTTCAGTTAGAAAAGCTCGTTGGTATAAGGTGGGTTTCAATCCTGTACAGAACTGGACCGGAATGGAAGTCCGAAGCGCTAACCACTAGACCATTGAGATTCCAATACGACTGATTGATATGTTGGCCTTATTTACAGTTATTGCAGTATTGATTGTAATTGTATATGCGTTGCTCGCTTCGGACTTCCATTCGGATAGTCTAAGTTCGAAATCCAGCATGTACCAATGAATTTTTCTAACTTATGTACATTTTCAGTCTGCTCTTACGGTGAAGAAAAAATTGTGAGGAAACCCGGATTCATTGAATTCAACCTAATCTAGGTTTGTTTGTTTCCCTTCTAGGTTGCAGAGGTCAAATGGCAGTTTTACGTGAAAACTGGTGTCCTAGTCAAATTCCCTAGATTAGGTAGCCGATATCATCTAATGTAATTCAGGATAAGGCTTACGATTAAAGAAAAAAAATTGCAGGCGAAGTTGTCTTATAAAAGATTCTATAGCTTATATCATGAGATTCGATCAAATATCAAGAAAAGTATCTGTTTATTTCCGTAAGCAGCACGAGCGGCGTATAAATAAAACATGTGAAACATCCACCGGATGAAGGTAAGCCGCTAGCTTGTCTAGGGCTTGCTTATTCAGAAACGGAGTACCAATAAGTTGATGAGCTTATGTGTGATACTATTACTATATTATATAATACGATCTCTGTAACGATACGATTGTCGCCTGTTAAGACCGTTAGCCGCATAGGGTCCGGGTCCAATTCCTAGGTTGGGCAATTTTTCTTAAATGTTTTTCAGATTGTTCTGAGTAAGCATTACATTGCCCGGGATCGGAATGTGCCCGAAGTGGCGATAAGCTTGCCACCTATCACATCAGTGCCCTAATACCTTGGCTAATCGTGGGTGTTTTAGTATATCTACTGGATTTACAAGTCGTGGATATGCTAGCAAACATCTGCCTACTACTTCGAGGATAATAGGCGTGAAGGTACTTTTTTTATTTATAATATACCAGCTGTGCTGTGCTCACGGCTTTAATGTTTTTTAAAATTTTATATATCTTTGAAATAAAATTCTAATATAAAGGTAGCCTAAATTACTACTCCTTATATCAGCTATCTGCAAGTAAATGTCGCGTCAAAATAGCTCCAGCCGTTTTAGAGGATAGCGAGAACAAACAGAGAGACAAAAACTCTAAAAAATACTGTTATGGTGTACGAGCAATTTGTCAACATTCATATACATTTAATAAAAAGAGTTATTTTAAACAGACAGACAAAAATTGTAAAAAATATAATTCTGGGATATGTACCGTGTGTGCGTATATATATAATAAGCATTTAGTTGAATACTAATATTACAGACACTTCAATTTTATTTATTTGTATGTTGTAAAACTGCACTAAACTTCAAATTCATGAAACTGCATTTAGTTTCAGTTCTAGACGGTTTTTACGTGATGAACAAAGATGTCAGTATTTCTAGGTTTTCATGAACCAGATTTATTCTGGTATCTATTTATGTATTTTTATTCATTAGTATCGTTGACTAACATCCATGCCACAAGCATGTACTTTGATTCAGATATAAAAGAAATAATTAACGTTTGTTTTGTATACTGACAACGCAATGTATAAGCCCATAAATTAAAAATGTGTACTATAATATATATCAACCCAAGCTTAATTTTAAAAAGGCGGAGTACAGCGGATATACCCGCGTATATTAGTATTTGCACTACTAATGTGATTTTCATATCGCTTACGCATAAAAACGCACCTGCGATGTTAAAGAAAAGGATAATATACACTGAAGGTAAGCCATTTTGTGACATTTGTTTTGAATACTAACAACGCAATGTACAAGCATAAGTCTACAAAGGCGGTTGAGCCAAGCGGATTTATCAGCGTATTTTAGTATTTGTACTCGTACTACCACTGCGATTGTCATAAACTTACCGCAAAGAAACACATATGCGATGTTAAACAAAATGATAATATACATTGGATGTTAGCCATTTTGTAACATCTGTTTTGTATACTGATAACTCGTTGTATAAGTAGACAAGTTATAAAATTGTACCATAATATGTTAAACAAGGCTTAAGTTTACAAAATCGGTTGAGCCTAGTGGATTTATCCGTACATATTAATATTTGCACTACCTACCAATGTGGTTGTCATATAAAAAGGAATCTGAGATATTAAAGAAAAAGATAATATACACTGAATGTCAGCTATTTTTAAAACATTTTTGTGTATACTGACGACGCAATGTATATGGAGACAAGTTAAAAATTTGTGCCATATATTAACCCAGGCTTAAGTTTACAAAGGAGGTTGAGCCCAACGGATTTACCCGCTTGTGTTCCATAATTGCAATAGTTAATGAACCGCGGAGGAAATTTGTACTGATGAATCTGAACTTCCGACTTGATATACGAAATATAGCTCGGCTTTTTAAAACAATAAGACACGTAGCTGATAAAAACTTATTAAAACTTTTGTATATTTCGTTGGTTCAATCTGTCTTAGTATATTGTATTCCAATTTGGGGAGGCACCACAAAAACTAGATTTTTGGAACTAGAAAGAGTTCAACGTTCTTTACTCAAAGTAATGAGTTTTAAGCCTTATAGGTTTCCTACAGATAGTCTTTATAAAATATGCGACTTACTTACAGTTAGACAGCTGTATATTCTAAATGTAGTCCTAAAATTACATAAATCACTACAATACAACCCCAGAAACCTAACTAAAAGAAGATCGTATGATGTTGCCCCTCTAATTAAAACCAAATCTGTTTTTGCTAAGAGACAGCTTAGAAGTTTATCCGCCCATATATACAATAGTATAATGTGTGTGTGCCCATATATACAAATAGATGTGACGACCTCGTCGCCTGCTTGTTGAAAAAAAGCGTGTCCTATCGCAACTCGCCCGGTTATCTACGGCCTTACCTAATATTGCCGTCATGACACTGTCGTGTTCCTATTCGGACTTACACATCAAGTTAAACATCCTAGTCATATGACGTCTATGGTGTCTACAGTCATGATTGTCTTCTATCACGAGGATAGCCGTGTGCTGTTTCGCTGTCTCATCTCACAAAATATATGTATAATTTCGGTAATAGGTACTGGATTCTTTATCAAGTAGACTATCACCAAGTATCCACTTGTGAAGTATCCTATTAGAATTATTACATTACAAACAGCACGTGATGGGGTCGTTACATCCTTACCCAGCAAAAGATTTGATTGGTCATTGCAATAAACCTGATAAACTAGTGATGAAAGTAATGAGTATTGAGCAACCGTCCGCCGGTTTCATAACGTAGCCTTACTCACTGCAGTCTTGTCATATATCGTCATGTATAAGGTATGACTTAATAACCTATACTTAACGTATCTAATTATTCCAATGACCGGCGACCCACGACTCCGTCCTGTATAACCATTTGGCAATTACGTTATCGCGATGAAAACTAATTCACAGACAAAATCATGTGCAAAACTTTATATATTTTATAAACTTTATATACTTTACAAACTTTCTATATTCTTATGTATCATTCTGATAGATAAGCTGCAACATTGTCATGTCTCAATCACAATCTGTTCAGTAATTTTGGTGTGATTGAGTAACAAACATACATTCATACAAATATTCGTATTACATTAGCATAGACGACTTGATAAGATGTACTTAACGCATCTAATTATTTCAATTATAAAGGCTTACGATATTTCTATGTAGTTTTTAATGGCTGCTGTCGTCACGGTTGTGACTTTAAAATGAAATCGTTATGACGGCGTTTCGTCCTACCGTTGACCGTTAGGTACATATAAATTATAATTGGAATAATTAAAGAATTTTGTTAATGGTAACGAATTATTGGTATTTGCTATTTGTATGGTTGTGGTTGTTACAAATACATTTATGGTATTATTTATAGACTTATAATACTCTTATAAGGACGGCAAAAAATCATCTAACTATAAAAATTATAAATTAAATTTTTAATGTTTTCTTTTTAAAATTAATTACTGTTATATTCGAATATAACAATTTGAACGCCTTAAAACTACAATTGACTGACTTTAATTTCATTATCATGTCGTAAATACCTTTTTTGCCCTCGTTGATATTTCAGAAAGCTCTGAACTATTGCCATAAAATAGAATTTATTTTATAAAACAAAAATCATGAAGATCTATTTGGAATTGGTGAAATAATTGTGTAACTATAAATAAGGATTCGAAGGTGTAAGCAGAGGTACATACTTGTCCACCAACGATTTGCTGACGACGTAAAGTCTCTTGATGTGACAGGTTGAGATTCCGTCAGTTGGTTTGAGAACCTTCTTTTTAAAGTCGGTTAACAATAAGTAGAAGGCGTAACTTAAAACCAACTTGGTGAATTTATGGTATATGAACAATTGTAAATCCTAAATATTACAGTACTATTACCTGTAAATACTACAGTAGTTGCTGTAAATAGAGTTGTTATTATTGGCAACATAAATGGACTCCGTCAAATCCTCTTTGTCGTAATAAATTTTATCTCGATCACTCATTTTTAAACCTCACACATTAGTTTATATAAAAGACTAATGACACAGGCACTTCACTTTTGTCACATGTGCACCAAAAACCTTAGCGGGGCCCAAATAATGTGTTATAATGTGTTATGACATTTCGAAGGAGGACAGCAAACGGTGCGATCGCAACGGCTACTGTCGGCGGCGAAACGCGTCCACGACACCCATTGATTCTATGTTCAATTGCTTGGACAAAACTTGAATATTAATTTTTGACATTGACACTCAAAAATTCTAACTGTATTTTTTTACTACACTACCTTTGCTAAATATTTTTTTTGGTTTGTAATTCAGCTTAAAAACTAGGTCTCAAGAACAACTATGATAAGTTTGTGCATTGAGAAAATACTTAAATATTGATATGGTAAGTGTCATTTATATAACAATTCACTTTCTTATGAAAATGCATTTAAATAAATTCTCACGGTAGTTAGCGCTAAATATTCGCATACTACAGTAACCGGACTAAAGCTCCCTCACCCAATTACATTGGAACTATAATTTTGTATCTTAGATTAAGCTAAACTTAAAGTCGATCCCAATTTTAAATTAATGTTAACTTTTAAATTATTTATTTATTTATTTATTTATCATAAAATATACTGCCTTGAACTTATACTATTTAATATACTACCGAACCTTCCTTAAAATTAAATTTAAAATAAAAAGTATGAATAAAGATAACTCTGTGGTGTAACGGTACAGGTGTCGCCTGTTAAGACCGTTAGCCACGTGGGGTCCCGGGTTCAATTCCCGGG
>DVZL01002924.1:0-14701 GCA_018236625.1 Lasaia peninsularis
ACAAAGAAGTTGTGTCACTAGAACAAGCATGAATGGTCAATTGGTCATACACTGCTAAGAAATAAAATGCTTACTTAAGCTTAACGAAGTAAAACTATTAAAACCGTCCGATCATTATAATTTTCGAGTAAAATTTATTTATATGTTAAAAGTATTGAATCAACAGTCTAACTTAACATGATATCTTTGAAGTCACTTTTCATACATAATAAAAATCAATAAAAGGCACAAAAATGACATACAGACGAATTGAAAAACTTTTTTGAAGTTGATTTAAAATAGAATATTTATAGTAGTAATGCTTTAAATGTCTTATACCTTTTTAGTATGCATTAAAATATTCATTATTTTTTTAATCTAAAGAGAAAATTTTTGAAACAGACACTATTTTTACGTCAGCGTTTATCTTTTTTGTATTAGATATACTTGAAATACGTTTTACTGACTTATTGTTAATAACTACTGTCTGTTGTCTGTTGTATATTAACAGTTTGTATAGTAATCGTGAGTTAAATATTTTCTATTTTGTGTAAGTAGGAATAAAATAAGTCAAGAAATACTTCCTATCAAAATGTTTTAGATATTTATATATATGGTTAATCCATAATGAGAGCGCACTTATTCTGTAGTTTTAACAAATCTAAAAATAAAATAATTAAATAAACGATTTATTCAATTCAATTTATAAAGAAAACTTAAAGTGGCAATCAGTCATTAAAATATTTATTTTAAAGGCAGTTTAAATGTTTTTGCCATAAACTAATCTGGTATTTTTATTGCTGTTTAAGAAAACTTCGACTTTAGAAAAATATGCTAATAATAAAATCGTATATTCTTGTTTGTTAATCTAGTGAATGCAGTGTTTCGCAGATGAAAGCAAACAGTCTAATTTAGCTTGGGTCTGAATTGTAATCTATTTGTTTGTAACGTCAATAGCAATTATTCAAGATGGCGCTATTTAATAAATCTAAACGAGGCATTAGACAGGTTGGTTTTGTTTGATGTATGTTTTTCATAATGAAGTGAAATTAAATAGAAACAGTTTATTTGCGAGTTAAAAATACCACATTTTGGTTTTCAACATATAATGTCAGTTACATTATATTTGGAAAATCGAAATGTGGTATTTTTAAACAAAAATTAAATTATTATTTTGCAAAATTTCAATTCCGCCAAAACCAATATAGTTTAGTGACCCAATCAAACACATAGTAGGTATATTCTCAACATACTTATGTTTTTTCTATTTCTAAATATAAAACATAAATATCTTCACGCCCCCCAAGGAGTAGGATTGGGCAGAGATACACACATAATTAGCCAACAACCTTAGATCTCATGGTTAGTCTAAAAATGAAATTTCTTCTAACAAATAGGTACATTATGTATTATTTAGAAGGGAAATCAGGTTAAATCCTACATTAAATCAAATTGGAGTTTAAATTTATAAAAACTGATTCATACATGGTGGAGTTAGAACTTGAACTACCCGAATGGAAGTACTAAGCATGAACCACTAGACTGCTGAGGCTCTTAGTAATTAGTTTACATATTACATGTATGAATTACCAACACTCAAGGTTACAAATATTTAGACCTTAAAGCCTTTTAGATAAAATCGATGTATGGGTGATTGTTCCGTCGGCCTTCAGAACTCGGCTAATAGATGTGAGAACTTCGTAATTAGGTGCTGGTATTGTGGGCCGACCTTACCACCGTTATTGTTTTGGCGTTCACATTTCTTCATTATTTTTAACTTTGTGTGGGAAGGACATGAGCCTCTATAGTCTGATGGTTGGTGCGTCAGACTTCAGTCCCGGTAGTCCAGTTTTTCTAGTATAAGTACATTTTCTGAATATTTTTGTGGTAGAATAAAACATCGTGAAGAAACCCAGATTCGAGTTTGGTTTTGGTTTCGCTTTTGATTTGAAGAGGATGGTAAAAACGGATAAAATCTGGTCAAATCCCATGAATTCTTGTCAAAGCTGACTTTGATATCATCTAAACATCAGGCCTTACAGCTCGGACAGGGTCGCACCTACAACATCTATGATATCTATAGGCAACGGTTGTCTCTTACTATCAGGGAGCTTGTTCGTTGCCTGATCGTAAAAATACTATAGAAACAGTAGTAGTTCGTCAAGACTTATTCTGTTTCTATAGTACCGATTCTAAAAGTAGTATTAAAAAGTGAAAAGTACCTCGTAAGTGTGATACTGGACACAAAAACCGTTGAAATAAAAAGGACGAAGCCGTTTGAATTTTTTTGATTAAAAAATAATTTAAGCACAGTAAAATCGCAAAAACAGACTTCTATATTTTATTCTATATTTCATCATCATTATATACATGTAAAAAACTTTTTTATTTTGTCGTTATTAAAAAAATATGCTTAAACTACTGCCATATTTATTTGGGACAAGTAATGAAGTATGGAGGACCAATGTAACAAAATAAAAGTAATTCAAACTGGCGAAGTAATAGCGTAACAAATTTACAAAAAATATACTTTATGATTGAAAACCTTTTCCTTCTTAAAATCGGTTAAAAATGTACATTAAATATAGTTACTTTAAATATAGTTAGTTTCCTTCTTTTTAAAGTCGATTAAATGCAAAATAGAATAGTAGAAAGCCCTTTTATCTTATGAAAAATATATCGACCATCGTCAGACACTAACACAGGGCATCGTCGTGACCCTTAGAGAAGCTTTGCATTTTTATAGTCCGATTATCCGCCGGCCTCAGGCAGATTGCTTCACATAATTGCGTAAAACAAAAATAAAAAACATCGTAATGCGGCGCACCTAATTGCACTTGTTAATGTTTAACTTGTAAATTGTTATTAAACCCTTCACCTAATTTTTATTATTAATATGTTATATTAGGTGCAACCAGAGTGTGTCGATGTAATCAAATAAAACAAGATAAAATCTAGAAAAAAATCAAAATTTGTTTTTGGATTGGATGATCTTATGACTAAACAGTTTTTATTTTCTCAAGAAGAAGTAAAAAATCAAAAACATCTTTGTTGCTTAGGTGACGGATATTCTTTTGAAAATATTTCATTTCATTGAAGTAACATCACTACATAGTATTAAATAAAGTCGCTTTCTCTGTCCCTATATCCCCATCTATGCTTAAATCTTTAAAACTACGCAACAGATTATGATGCGGTTTTCTTAAAAAGATTGAGTAATTCAAGAGGAAGGTTTTTATGTATATAACATGTATCGTATACCCGAGCGAAGCCGGGGCGGGTCGTTAGTAATTAAAAAATCAAACAGCTTCTGTTCTTATAAGACCGAAAATGTTATTGAGGTAACTTTTTTCTTTCTAAAATGCGTATATCGATTTTTTGTGTATATACGTAGAAATAATTAATTAATCAAATTAACAAAAAACAAAAATTATATCAAAAATTTATCATTGTAATTAACGAGGAACTAATGAAAGCAATTGTTTTTCAATTAATATTCATCAATTTGTTTGAACTCACGGTCGAGTGGATCAATGAACAAAATTTAAATAATAACGGTTTTTTTATGTTTCAATCACGTTTTTATCATTAACAGTGATTTGGTAAACGTTATTGTTCCTGATTCATCATCTGTTAGTTATTTAACACTAGTTGTTGCTCACGGTTTCTTCAAGTCTTATAATTCTTCTAGAACTTGTTCTTATGAGTTCTTGCTGAGATTGAATTTGAGCCCAATATGGCGATGGACTTGTCACCTGTCAGATCATGGGGTCTTCGGCGGCTAATCTTCAGTTCATATATAACCTTTGCCTACCTTATATGGGCGAGATATGGGCGTGACCTTGTTATTTTGCTTCTTGGAAATAACTTAATACAATCGGTACTTGAGATACGTCTATACAATTCTGCAATTCCCCACCGGATCGGAATCGAAAAAGGAGATCAGGTGTAAGAAACTCAGGGGCTTTTTTAACAACAATGAATTCAAATGACAATACCTAAATATAAAGTTTCTTGATTTCTCAGACAGGAGAACGGACGGTATACTTGCAAATTAGGCCCACTACAGCGGCCTCAGGTTTGCGACATTCCTACAACACCAATGTTATCTATAGACCACAGTTATATTCTGCCATCAGGAAGGCCGTGTGCTTGTTAAAAAAACAACAAAAGCCGTTAACAATGGTGGGATTAGAAACATGCAAGTTTAGAGGAAGCAAAACCTGTGAGTGCCAAGTGTCAAGATCCCTACGTACTTGCCTAACTTCCTCTACGTTCATCATTGTTTTTATGCAAACATACCAATTTTGGAGACTTGACACATTGCTCGTATATATGATCATGGAATGTCAACTTAGGTCTTCCCGGGTACCTACATCTAACCACATTCACATTGTATATCTGTTTTGTCAAACTTTTATCTTCAATTAATTCTTCGTGACCGAACCATCGGAGCATGCCCTATCTCATTTTTACATCGACACTTTCTTTCAATCCCACTTAATCTCTGGTCTCACTATTACCAATGCGGTCGGCGAGCGTTACACTACAAATATTACTGAGCGCACGCATATTGACTGCATTTATCTTACTTTCATGCTGCTTCTGACTATCCAACTCTCACTTTCATATAGTAACGTTGGGATAAGCACTGTGTTGTGCAAAGGGAGCACTACAATTCAGCACTTCCCCTTGAGGTAGCTTACCCAACGTTCTATTACCAGCATTTACTCTCCTTTCTACGTCTGCGGTGAACCTTCCATATCTACTAAAAGCACTGTCAAGATCTACCAATTACCAATGAATAGAGTAAATTATAAAATCTTGGAGTTTTGCGAGATTAACAAACAATAATTAAGTTTTATTAATATTTGATAGCAATCAACGCCGCCATCACGGTCTTGTAATTAAAACTATGATATCCTGTAAATATAGATTTTACGGTTCATTAATTAATCGGTAAACAATCGTATTCAATGCGTTTTAATTTTACTTAATTGTTGTATAATATTGAAATAAATATCTTCACGCCAATATCCCTGAACAGATAGGCGGAGGTACACATAAACCCTCGATGAGCTGTCGATATTAGATCACTTGATGTGACAAGTTCGTCGCCATATCGGGTACAAATTCCCAGTTATTTAACGAGTTTTTTTAACCGTAAGGGCACTTACCCTCATTCACATCCTCTGCACGAATACGACAATCGCAAGTGAGATAATCCGAGTGACCAGAACTCTACCAGTTAGTCTGTTACTATATCGTCGGCTAATCGTGGGTGCACGATTAGCCGACGATATAGTAATAAACTAACCCTGCCTATCCTTCTGGAGATGTAGACGTGACTATATTTATTTATTTACTAGCTGTGCCTGCGACTTCGTCCGGGTTTTTACTTAATTATTTTTTATATATTTCTAGAATAAAATTCCAAAATAAAAATAATCTTATGACATCAGATGTCTACCAGTACAAATCGTCCCGTCAAAATCGGTTCAGCTATTTAAAAGATTAACGGGTACAAACAGACATACATACAGACAGAAATTCTAAAAAATATTATTTTGGTTACCTTGTAAATTTAATAAACACCCAGACGCGGAAATTTTATATTTGTGTACACTTTACTATTTCACTGGCATGCGATGTGTTTGTCACATCCTTACTTAAAAATATGCATTCTAAATGTCTATAACATTAATAATCGGGTAATTTTACACAAAGTTGAGTAACAGTAGTACATACTGTAATAGTAGTTTCTTAAAAGCAAGCCTGATTGAAAGGAAGTTGGTCCTGATAATCAAGGCATGCCCGCTTTAACCAGTTTAGACTGGATCTTGTAGGAAGCGTTTGATTTGTAAAACTGTATTTTGTAACAACGGTAATTACCTAACTTATATAACGTTGCATAATCAAGTTAGGTACATTAACTCTTTTATTAATATTATGTATTTTAATAAGCATTAAGTCTCATATTGCACTAACTTTTGGTGGTAGTATGTCCACGGCAGCTCACCTAGATTGAAACCACCTTATCTGCTATGGTCGTCACAAGTGCTTATCACTGTCTCGTTCCTTGCTGAATGATAGTCTAGGTTATAAGATAGCAACGAGTCAGTAACATAATGGTTAAAGATGATTCTGTCTTTTGCAATCCGGAGAACCTATAATTTTTCATGTTATAAAATAAAAAAAAATTATATATTATTATTGTAGAATATGTTATATGCCTCCCTACCAAGCAACTCGTAAGAGAGGAGAATAATAAACTAATTGGGTCACTCCTAACATGACCACTGATAGTAAGTACTAAGAGTACTGTACATCAACTCGCAGGGGTTGTTATTCGACGCTTTATTTATTGGTGCCACCATAATAACATCGTCGTGTTCCGGTGAAAAGGGTAAAATAGTCGGTAGTCTTATACATCAGACCTAACACGTGGGATACATAACAGCGACCTACAATAATACAGTGTTTAATAGGCGAAGTAGAGTCGTGTGTTTGTTCGCTGTCTTTTAACTAATAAAAAAGATGCAAAAATAAATACTCGTACAACAGAATATTTGTAATTGTATTAGATTTTTATTTTATTAATCATTTTGTATACTAGCGGTGCCCGCGACTACGTCCACGTTTTTATTTATTTTATTTTATATATTTCTAAAATAAAAGTAGCCTAAGCTATTCCTTATTACATTAGCTGTGTGCCAGTGAAAGTACCGTCAAAATCGGTCCAGTGGTTTTAGAAATTAGCGGGTACAAACATACAGACAGACGGGAAGATAGACAGACAAACAAGAATTCTATAAAATATTATTTTGGTATATATTATATGCATTTGGTAAGAAGCGTTTTTTTTAACATTATAGACTTATTTATTTGTATCAGCTATTAGGATATTGGCTACTGCTAGCGACTGCATTGTACAATAGTATTTGTTTATATTACAATAGTTATACAACAACTACAACTAGGTCGAGTCCTCATTTATTTTTAATAGAACGAGTAATTTCCATAAAATGAATATGAAATGTATTTTTTATGTAAGTGTTAATAATATACATTTCGTAATCGCTAACTATTCAAAACATAATCAAACACCGGGTGTTCCAAAATGTAAAACAATTATAATTATTACCCAATTAATTTAGAACCACAACATATATTATTAACATAATGCAATGTAATCATTAACATGAAGTTTGACCTCTTTTTTTATTTTTAAACCGACTTTAAGAGGCGATTCTCAATTCGTCTGTACTTTTTATGTCCTGAATAAATGTTGATGATTCTTGTTTAGTAAGATACGAGTAGGTCATGCCCCAAAGATGCTTCCATATGCGAAAGTTTGTGAGAATGGGTGTATGTTTGCTACTCTTTTAAGAAAAAACTACTAGATGGATTTGGATGATACTTTACAGCAACATAGCTTATACATGAGAATAAAATATAGGCTACTTCTAATTCGACCGTATTAAAAAAAGGGTAGGTTTTTACGTAATAAGTATTATAAGTCGGAAAGAAAAATCTGCCCTTTGTTAATTCACAC
This sequence comes from Lasaia peninsularis, assembly GCA_018236625.1. Taxonomy (NCBI): domain Eukaryota; kingdom Metazoa; phylum Arthropoda; class Insecta; order Lepidoptera; family Riodinidae; genus Lasaia; species Lasaia peninsularis. The sequence continues at coordinate 7,535 of DVZL01002924.1, forward strand.
GGGTGAAGTCGCCGGCGGAAAGCTGATATATTCTACTGCAATAACTTCCACGCCTTTTATGGTGAAATTGAAGTCAATTTTTTACAGGTTCAAGACACTATTTTGATACCAGTCATAGAATAAGTACTAGCGTAAGCTAAAACTATTTCGAAGAATTTAAGCTAATAACTTTGTAAGAACTGACCATTGCTTTGTTTTGCCACGATATCATATTATGGTCGACATATTACAGCAGTGCTCTTCATGGTATTGTTATTTTTTGAAGGAAAAATATCAAAATTCAAATCAAACAACCTCATTTCATACAGAACGCACGTTAAGTTATATTGGGTAAGTTAACCGGTAATCTCACCCTCAAAACCGGAACACGACTGTGACAATCAATATATCCCAACTAATATTGTAAATGCGAAATAGTATAATATTTCAACACTAGAGAAATAAAGTAAGAAAAGTCTCATATATCAAGTGATTGTTGACAAACATATTGTGATCCGAGGCTTTCTTTTTTATTGGCCAAGGGGTAAGAAATTTATGTGTCTTACGGTCAAAACGATTGAATCGATTTTGATGAATTTTAACAAGGAAATAGATTTAATCTTGTAGAAAAATAAAGGCTACTTTTTATCTTGGTATCTCAATGGGTTCCCGCGAGAGGTTTAACTATACGTGGGCTTGTAAACAAAATAGTGGCGACATCTGCACAGTTAGGATATATAAAACTCACTTTTACTTGCCATAAAAAATATAATAACATAGAACCCAGCCAAGATCAAATAAAGTTATAAAACTTGAACCTGTAACAAAGTTGGGAATATCTAAAGTTTTTAGTACACTAATAAAATCGTTAAGCCGGCGATATTATTAACTTGTGAGTAATCTTGCGCTGCGAACGAGATTTGCAGCCTACTTAGCATTTGACCCCGGATAGTGGATAGTTCACAGAATTTCTCCGCTGACTCATTCAAATTTCAAACGGCATGCGTGAATGTCTTCTAACTTAGAGCGTATTTTAGCATGGATCAACGCTATTTAGTGAAGTCTATAGTAGGATATTAAGTATTTAATATATTTAAAAAAAATTATGCGCAAAACCGACTTCAATTTTTAAAAAGAAGTGTTGAAGCAATTTCCATAAAATGTTTACATATTATAGAAATTGCTTCTATATAGTCGTCCTAAATACATTAAAAATACCTGAAAATGCATATTTTTTAACCGAAAACATTTTTTTATTTAGTTAAATAACATTTGTAATATATACTGTATCATATGTTTTGCTTATAGATTGCCGACTTCACTTTCTACAGCAGCATCACGGCTTAAACGCACTAAACATATTTTTGTTTTGTAAATCATTTTAATTGTAAATATATGATTTTTTTTGAACGGTAGTATATCTTTGAAGACCTTTATTTTTATTAATTTTCAATTAAAAATAAAAATTAAGTACTCTTATGGCTCATCAAGGAAATGTTTATGTTGGATTTCATTTTTGCTGGTCTAAATAGATTGTGATGTAGCTTGTAAAACCATTTTAAAATAAAACTGTATTCGGCAGCCGTACAAGTTGTTTATGGACACTATATGTATTGAGTAAATTATAAGAATTGTTTAATTAAAAATTAAGTCCCTGGATGACCAAGCTTTGCTCGGTGTTTGGTTAGCACATCACATTTTTTTTAAAATAAAATTTGTATTTGACATAATTTACTTTGTTTTTCTTGTTTCTGTAGGGCCTCCAGGAATAGTTTTCTCACGAAAAGAAAGAACTCAAAAAAAAGAAAAAAAAAAAATCTACCGGACCGGGTTTCGAACCCGGGATTCTGCGTATTAAGGCGCCCGATTTCCTAAGCTATACTAATGTATGAAGTCTTCGCGAAATTTAGCTTTGTATTGTAATGATAAATGTTTTTATTCCATGAAAACACGATTAACAAGAAAAACCTGAAAATAAAACCTAGTTAGATCGATTTATCGCTCCCGAAACCTCCTATATACGAAATTTCAAGAAAATCGTTCGAGCCGTTTTCGAATACAAGAATTATATTATAGAATTATATTTGTATAGTATATACAAGAATTGCTCGTTAAAGGTATTAGATTATCTCGTATTTTTCTCAATTATATGGTGAATATTTCAGTGCAAGTGCTCTATACTATAAAATACTCTGATATTTTACCGGGCTTCATCCTCGCCTGGAGATAAACCTTTCTTAATACGATTTATCTTTTAGGGACTTCCTACTTGAATATTAATCAACAGGTTGTTATTTATTTTGTAAACCTACAGAAATACGTATTTTATTTAAGTAAAAAGGGATCTTTGTAGTTTATTTTTATCCCTAAACGGCCCTTTATTTTCTTTTAGTCGGTTTTTACTAGTTTATATAAACTTAGGATACATTTATAAGACAGAGAAAGATATGTTTATTTTTTTAAGAGAAAAAGAATATTTCTGTACAGCAAATAAATACATTAGACCGTGCCTACCATCAGCCTCTCACTGTACAAGTTTTGTGGAGTTTGACAAATTCAAAACGAACCGCCCTCATGCGAGCGAGATAGTCAACCCTATGAGAATGAGATAGGTAGATGTTTAATAATGGGAACAGGTCTTTGTTACGACGTAATCTCCAAATTAGATCATTTAGCTTTATTGGTTTTGAGTACATTACTTGTGATTTTAGATTACCTTTCCATCGGTGCCAAGCACCCAAGATACTGCCTCGGGTGTTTGGTTAGTAATTAATAAAAAGTGTTTACAATTATTGTTTTTATTCTGACTCTAACTCTATTAATGGTCCAGATAATCATATGGGAGTTTTTAGGCAAATAATGTGCTTTCTACAAATATTCATATTTATTATTGTTACCTAATACATTTATTATTGCGTTACTTAATCGTTTAAACAAACCTTGTAAGTCTATTAACATGACAGAAAGTTAACTATTTTTTATTTACCTATGGTGTATATAGTTATATTCTATATTATTTATCGTTGGCGCTTGCTAAAACTTACACATCTCCATTTTATAAATGAGCTTTTAAGTTTCAGCTCTCATGATGCTGTAAAACGAATGAAACCGGTTGGCTATTTAAAAAAATAATTTTCGATTATAAGTTATATGTGAAAAAGTACAATTGTTTCTAATTAAAACTATGAATATGTATATATAGTTCATGATTGTCTCTTGCATCAGGAGATCTGTTTGTTCGTCGTCCAAAAACTCATAAAAAAATGTTATTTATAGATATTACCTTTAGATTCACAGACTATAGACAGTAAAAGCCATTAAATATTGAACAAACGTCAATGCTCTACCAATAGACAACGGTGATGAACAAACTTAATCAATTAGTGACGTCAACAACAGCGTAATAATGCAGTTCACGTCAAAACATTGAGGTAAAGTTACTGGAATGTACTAGATATTTTATTCTCCACAAGGCTCGGGTTCGATCACCGACGGGGACAGTTGTAATAAACATTGATTTCTGTATCTGCCTAGGGGACGGAATAAGTTTAAGGTACCGTAGCAGGTGAGTTTTTTTATACTAGACTCTACAGGCTTAACATCTCAGCCACAGATTTGTAACGCACCATGATAAGGTTACTTTTCAAAGCGGAGTTTGGTAACCTGTCTGTCTCATATATAATTCTTGTCAAATTCATCCAAATATTTTTTTTTAAACGCTGGCTTATTCGTAACAATCTCAAATATAATTTTGCCAGCGGAGGTGTAGAAAATTTCTAATATTTAAATAAGTTTCTATTTAAGAATAAGAGTTTTTTTTTAATAAAACGCCTCCTCTAGTGGTAAGAGACACCCGTGAACTCGACGTAAAGATGGATTTTGTAAACCGACGGTCTGCCCTTTCATCCCCACCCTCCGGACTGCAACACGCCATTATGGCGACAGGAATATGCGAGACGGTGGATTTCTACTTGGACGAGTTGTTTCGCAGCACTCTACCACTAGTCGGTAATGACCGATTTAACATATGCTTGCCTCTTATCAGCTGCCGGGTAGGCGAAAGGTTTATTCTACACAAAAGACCTGAACAAGCCAGGGATAATATAAAAACATTTTTCTTTATTCTTAATTATTATGAAGTCTGATGAAGATTCTTATGAAAAAAAATATGGGGAAAATTTTAAGGATCGTAGGAAAAAATACTTTGACTTTTTCCTATGCAAACTTATTAGCTGTTAATGTCAGGCGGTACAAAGTTCGCCGGGTTAGCTAGTAATATATATATAAGAAAGTTGTATTAGTTACTCTATTTATATTTATTTTTATAGGATAAGATGGTGAACAAGCACACGGGTCTCCTGATGGTAAGAGATACCATAGATGGTGTAGGTACGTCGCTGTCATGTGTTTGTCGCTAAAAATTGGTGGAGGTTGCTGAAAACCAGGAGATGGTCAATACTGTTTATCCCTTTTTTTGTGTGTATATCGGGTAGGTCTGAGAATCGGTGAATTCAATAATTTTGGTGACTAATTGTTGCTACAATTGTAACTTAATTATACGTTTATACGTTGTCTCTTCTAGAACCTTAATTCAATGTTTCATAATAAATATACGGTGGCAAAGTTTCTGAGGAAGGCCCTCGTACAATATTAGTTTATATTACTTTAATAATGTTTGCTCGGTATAAATATAAGTGATATTAGCGACGGCAAAGTTATTAACATCAATAATTCATCTTTTCTAAAGTCCCTATTTAAAATGTATTTTCACAAACACCATATCCTTAAAATTCTTAGAAAGTAATGCTGGGTACAGACAAAAAATATAAAAAAAAACAAATAATTTTCTCAGTAGGTAATAGTCAGAGAAATTAACCGAAATAATACTTTTACTCAAGTTTTAATTTATATTTATAAAAATCCTTTTTTTCCTATGTGTTAAAGTTTAAGTGTTTAAGTTGTTGTGCTATAGTTTAAGTGTAACTTAACTGATTTCATTTATTTTTTCTTAAAACGATTGATTTTAAACTACAACAATCGAAGAAACTTGAGGAATTTTAAAACTATAAGGAAGGATCTACATTTCTAAATCTCAATCTAATGTTTCCTCTAAATTCAATTTTAACACTAGTCTGAATATCTTCGTCCTAACCGAAATACAGTATTTTATTATTATTTAAGCTATTATAAAGTTAGTGACTGCGACTGTCTAGTTCCGGTTTAGCTAAGATAAAAGATAAACTCACTTATAAGCATGAAGTTAAACGTTCTAGCATCGATTGACAACACACCGTAACGATCTTTGGTTGCGTGAAAGTCCTATCACCAGGAATCTATATGTTTTACTATGTGATAAAAAATATTATAAATGAGTAACTTTAAAATAAGATTAATATTAATATAATTAAAAAACAGTCAAGAGAGGGTCAGACTTACTTATAAAGGGTTGGTTCCGTACCATATCTATTGTCTATTAAAATGGTTAATAAAAATTACGTTTTACGCATAATACTACATTTTAATAATTTATTTTAAAATAAATGTGTAATTAGATAATTATTCTAAGAATATGTCTCGCGACTATTCATCGTTTTTAACTCTTTTTTTTTTAACTCTTCATGATATAGAAAGCAGTTTGTCGGATCGTTCGTTTTATGGAAGCCTCTTCAAATATATACTTTGTTCTATATTTTAGTATTGGTTGTTAAACCGGTAACAAAAATACATCATCTGTGAAAATTTAAACTAAGTAGCTATCGCGTTTCATAAGATACTTCCTGGTAACGAACAGACGGACAGCGGTGTCTTAATTATAAAATACCGTCTTTACCATTTGGTACATACGGAACCCTAAAACAACAATATGTGCGAGATATCAACATACAGTAAAACTTGGGAAATCTCGATCAAAATCTTAATAATTGTAATTATACTTTCCTGCTGTACATTGTTCCCAGCATTACGGAAACATATTGTAAGGAAAAAATGGTGTTGCGTTGTTAAACACTAACTTCCGCCAGTCTGATTGGTTGGTTCAGGCCTATTTACGAATAGGACTACCTTCAAGCTTAATCATCGTTCAAATTGAAAAAAAAAAACATTAAAATGTAATCTTCGCAATAAATGTAACTATAATTAAGATAATATGATAATATGCGGTCATGTAGAAAGAATGAAAGACTAAAGATTGGCAAAACAGATATACAATACGAATGTGGATAAATGTAGGTATTCGGGAAGACCTAGGTTGACGTTCCACGACCAAATAGCTCGTGTGTTATCCGAGGGTCGTGTCAAGGAAAATGTTTGATTTAATGTAGTTAAACTTTGCATAAAACTCAAGATGGCAACGCAGTATTCATTTTGGTGTTTATAAATGACCCGCCTGCCTATATTAACAAAAGAGCAGACTGAGATACGTATGCACCCACGATAAGCCGACGATATTTTTCTTGTTACGGAAATTCATTAAGTTATAAAATATTGTTATGTTGGTAAAGAGTTATCACAATCTTCCGGAAATAACCGGCGTAACGCGGATTATTATATTATTACGTCCAACTTTTGTTAACGACTTTTTAATAGCTATTATTGTTACTTTTATCTAAGAGCAATTTGCAGATAATTTCTTTATAAACATTAGTTACACTCGTATAGGGAGTTCCGCAAAAATAGGTAGTTTATTACTAGTAAGTAGACAGATGGGAGTTTTACAAAGAAACTTAATATACAACTTTACAAAGAAATTTAATAGTAGTGAAAAAAGAAGACAATATTTTTTTAGTGTTTTTTTACCTATGGGAAAAGACGGCAAACAAGCACATGGTCCCCTGATATTATGCACAGAAGAGAACAATCATGGCGCACAGACACTATAGGTGTTATTAGTGCGTTGCTGTCTTCTGGTGGAAGTGCAAGGCCTAATATGTGTACCGCTACCATAGCCGCTGGAACGGAACACGACAATGATAACATGGCTGCTGAATCGGTAATTCGTTGGATCCTTACTCGGACGAGTCCGTGTGTTGTCCCGTGTCCTGTGTGTAGAATAGACAAACTGCCTTCTTACCAGGCAGCTCGTAAGAGGCGAGCATAAATGAAATGAAATGAAATGAAATGAAAACTATTTATTTGCCGAATATGTGTTTAAAAGTTGTTACAAAACAAAAGTTTTAATTATATCAACAT
>DVZL01002925.1:0-14700 GCA_018236625.1 Lasaia peninsularis
AATTATTTTCTAGTTTTTTGTTGTACAACCAATAAAAGCGTGTTTTTTTTAGTTTTTTTAAAACTATTATTTATTTTATTTATAAAATTTAGTATCAAATATGAAAATTGATGGCGCTCTGCATTTTTACATTGCGTCTCAATTGACTCGGACTTAATATACATAATATATACATCATCGTTTATATTTAAATAAAATAATTTAATATCGTCATGCCTACTTCCCTACTTTATAGTTAAAGATATTTTATATGGTGTTTCAAATGCTAATTTGTTATTTCAGATCGTAGCTCTGTGCGCCGTTGTCGCTGTGGCTTCAGCTGGTCTGGTCCCAGCTGCGGTACACTACTCCCCAGCATCGGCCGTCTCCTCCCAGAGCATCGTCCGCCATGACCAACCAGCTCTCGCCACCAAGGTGCTAGCCGCTCCTGTTGCTTACCACGCCGCCCCCGTCGCCTACCATGCCGCCCCTGTCGCCTACCATGCCGCCCCCGTCGCCTACCACGCCGCCCCCGTCGCTAAGGTGCTTGCTCAACCTGAAGAAATTGTAAGTTCACAATCCACATACATAACATAATAAGATTTACAAGTCGATGTTGGTACATAGAAAATATTCAAGAAAAATATATCCAAAATAAAATAAATATTGTCGCCCACTACCTGGTAGGGTTAGGCGGAAGTACACAATATGCAACTTTATCGACGATATTAGATCCCACGATGTGACTGATGGCAAGTCCGTCGCCATATCAAAATCCGATCTTAGACAACTTTCAGATAAACTAAAAAGGACTCAAACAAATTGGGTTTTATAATTCAATAGGTGAATTAAAGTCAGACACCGACTACACTTAACGGCAGAGTCAATTCCGAGACGAAACTTTGACGAAACAAATTTGAGACTAGCTGTGCCCGAGAATTTAGTTTTTATTTAATTATTTTATATTATACATTTCTAAAAAGAAATTCTAAAATAAAAGTAGCCATTCCTTTTTACATCAGCCGTTACCAGTGAATATCCCGTCAAAATCGGCCCAATAGTTTCCGAGATTAGAGGGTACAAACAGAAAAACAGACAAAATTCTAAAAATTAATGTTTTGGTATATGTACCTTGTTAACATATATATGCATTTAGTAAAAAGCTGTTATTTTAATATTACATACAGACACTAATTTTATTTATATGTATAGATAGATAATATACAATAAAAATATCTTTAAGTATGTATTATAGAAATCATTCTAAAGAGATTGCAAATGGTTCAATCAGTATTTCCTGAAATGTTGCTGTAACTAAATTTAAAACTAGATATTATGTTTCGGCTTATTATCATTAATAATATTGAATCAAACTAAAGCAGCGAGCAAAAGATGGCCAATAATTAAGTATTTCGTAAAAAAATAATTTTATTATTATTATCTGTGATAAATTATTTAGATTCAAATATAATTATTATGATTAATGTATTATTTCACAGGCGTATCCCAAATACGAGTTCAACTACTCCGTAGCTGACGGTCACACCGGCGACAACAAGCAACAACAGGAGATCCGCGACGGTGATGTGGTGAAGGGCTCCTACTCCCTCGTGGAGGCCGATGGTTCCGTCAGGACCGTGGAGTACACCGCTGATGACCACAATGGCTTCAACGCCGTCGTCCACAACTCCGCCCCCGCCGCTCCCGCCTACGTCAAGGCCGCCCCTGTCGTAGTCAAAACCGCCCCCGCCGTCTATGCCGCCCCCGCGTACTACCACTGAGATCTGATGTATTTTAATTAATTATTTATTATTATAAAATAGATGAATTTTGAATATTATATGTTTGTTTTTTCATTGAATTAGTTAATTCATCCTACAGATATATATGAAAATAAAAAAATATATAATATGTTTCTTTTGACTGAGCTTTTAATACTCGACTGAGCAACTTGGCACTTGTCACATCATGGGGCCTAATATCGTTGGCTAATCTTGGGTGCATACATGCATGTGCCTACCGGGAGTACGGGCGTAATGATATTTTTTAAGTATAGAAATAATTTGATAAATGCATACCCAAATAAATTCAGATAAACCAGAGAGTACTGGGTGTAATAGTGTAAAGCGGTAACTAATAGCGGGGTCTTACTAATGGGGTCTCAGTTTTATGTTATAAGTACGGAACGCTATGAAGCCTAATCTTCAGTAAAAGTATTTAAAATGTAACAAAGAACATGAACTGTGGAGTCATTGTGTTTGGTTATCTTTACAATCTATCCATCCAAAAAAATAATGACTTCGATTACAAATGGCGGCCATAGCTTTAGAGGAAACAACAAGAATAAAGAAGAAAGAAATACAATTTGCCTTTCGAATTATGATCATAATAGTAGTCATAAAATATTCTGATAAATCATAATATAACAATAGTTATTATGAAACTATTGCACGCTCAATCTTCGACATTTGAATAAATGTATTAATGATTGTATGTAGATATGTATGAATGTATGAACGAATAATTGAATGAATGAAAACTTTATTGTGCATCATCAAAAACACATTATGAAGATAATCTATTATAAATTAAAATACAAGTTAAACAAAAAAAATAAATAAAATAGTACATTTGGTTTGGCTGAATTTAGTTACGGCTCTGTGATCGAGCGCAGTCAGTGTTCGACTTTGACGGAAGAGGTGCCGAGTTTTTTTTGGATAGGGCAACCTGATCAATGAGTTTTCTTAGTTATTTTAAAAATATAACATTGCCCGAGATTGGATTTCTGTTCAACATTGATGGACTTGTCACCTTTCTTAACACCGCCGGCCAATTGTGGCATAATAATAAAAATATAATCATTTATTGCCAAAATAGGCAATAAATGATTATATACATAAAGATGTTCCACGTAATAGTGCATAGTAGAGTCATTTTTTACCACTTTCGTGACATGCAATAATTCATTTTTATTAATTATCAATCAATACATTTTGATTTTTCTACTTTTTTATAATAATGATCACAAATTAAAATTCTTGTACAATCGGTTAAATTATTTATGATAAATAATAATTAATTAATAAAAATTAATTAATTAATACTTACTCTCGCCTTTCTCGTCGAGGATGTGGGCGTTAGGATATTTATTTATTTTGCTCTGCAGTACTCAATAACTTACTTTAATAAATTCTATTATCAGTTAGTGTTATCCTCGTTCTTTGTTACATTTCAACAAAAGAGTCTTGTCGATTTCGGCCATCTGGATTTTGATATCTTTCTCATAACTCTACCTTTCTTTTTCATTACTGTATGTTCAAAAATTTAAAAAGCTTACATAATCTGGACATGCTGTTTTATATTTTTTTATTGGATAGCACAACGTACAAGTGTCTGTTTGTTCGTTGTGTGTAGGCTCAAGCTTAGATAAGTTGAATTCAATGAATCCGGGTTTCCCCACGATCTTTTCTTTCACAGTAAGAGCACTCAGAAAAATATATATAAGTCAGAATAACTCATTAATGCAAGGTGGGATTCGAACTTGGACCACCAGAATGAAAGTCCGAAGGGCGTATACAATAATATATATGAGACAATACAATTTTGTCAAAACAAATAAATAATATTTTAATGTCTCTTTTTTAGCCTAATGTTAGTCCCAGAGGCCTGGATCCGCTTTCCTACTACTACTTTCCTCTAGTTGGTATGGTCTAACCGTTAGACTCTAACTCATCCTTAATAGTGAGTCCACTGACACATGTGACAGCCCTTTTACGACGCGCCAATTGATTTAATGGCATTTAAAATAAATATATTTTAAATATATTTATTTTAAATGCCATTAAATTATGTGCCATTATTTATGTGTAATAACACACGTAGCAAGTTTTACGTAAAAATTAAATCGCAGGAACTGCACAAATAAATAAAATGGGTGTATCTATATGTAATATCAAGACCGCTATTCACTAAATGTATATTTACAATGTACTACGTATACCAAAAAATATTTTTGTGAAATTTTGCATCTGTTTGTTCCTGTTATTATTTGAAACGGCTGACCTAATTTTGACGGAATTTTTACTGGCAGATAGCTGATGTAAAAAGGAGTAGCTTGGGCTACTTTTATTTAGTTAAATTTAAACATGACGAATTCGCGGGTTAACTGGTGGTAGTGTGCTGTGCAGGAACTCGCCCGGTTAGGGAACCACTGCCTTACCTATTCCTGCCACTATAATGTCATTGTCGTGTTTCGGTTCGGAGGGTAGGGTAGTCGGTAGACTTGCACATAAGGCCTAACAGCCCAACCACAGGACAGCGATGCACCCACACCCTGTAGTATTTATAGGCCACAGTTTTCTCATATCATCAGGAGACCCGTGTACCTATTCACTGTCTTATTCCATAAAAAGCAGCTAGTTAATTATAAGAATCAATTCTCGGCTCAGTAATTGTTTTTGCTCATTAAATGTCTTATCCATACTATTCCAATGTTACTATCTCCCGAAGATCCAATGTGATAAAAGTTTACTTTATGTAATGGATTTTTAGAAAACTATAAAATCTGAAATGTAGATAACATTTATCAACAGTTGTCCAGTACACTTTATACGCAGTGGTTCTGCTGAAACATCGTAAAATGTTTACAAAGGTACCAAAATCTTTATATATTAAAGAAAGCTGTATTAGTTACAATTTGTATAACTTGTAATGAACTGAACCGATTTTAGTAAAAAATAATGAGGAGGTACTTTAAAACAGGTTTTTTATCCCGTTTCGTTCTCATGAAATTTTGTGTGCATATCGGGTATGTCTGAGAATTGGTCAAAATCTATTGCTTATTATCTAAGTGCGGGCAGTACAAAGCTCGCCGAGTGAGCCTTTTAATACCGTGTCTGTTCAATAACAATATTGCTGCGTCAATAATGCTTTCTTTGGGACAATCGTAATAATTCAAAGTGAAGGCTTTTTATAATACAATTATTTAATTAAACTACATGAAATATTGTGAGGCACATTTAAACTAAAAAGGGACCTAAACTATAGAAATAATAAGATTTCCTTCAGAGTAATTAAATCTAAGTAGATTATTATGTACTGTAAGTACATTACTATATCTTGTAACTAGACTTTTTTTACAGAAGTTTCGTTTTTATTGACTCTGTGGTCGAGCATAGTTTGTATCTGACTTTGATGCACAGGGTCACGGTTTCGATTTCCGGACAGTGCCAATAGTTAAATGAGTTTTTTTATGATAATCTCATCAACTAATTTTAGATGCATAAGTATATACCTCTGCCTATTATACGGTATTTTTATGCCTTTTTTAAATTACCTTACTTTTTCAGATTATTTTTCTTATATTCATTATACATAATGTATCGGGTGTTTTTGTGAATACTCATCCAGATGAAGAAAATGTGGGGGATATAAAATCTTATCAAAATTTCAACTTGTATTCATCGAATTCACCGACCTATTTCCATGGAGATTCCTATGTAAGTGCTTAAAGAAATAATACATAGATTATTACAAAACTTGTGTGACCTGGTAGTTAGCGCTTTGTATTTGGCTCGTTATGTTAGTCCAGATTCGAACCCCGCCATACCAATGACTTTTTTTTATTCATGTCCTTTTTCTTTCTGATTCCTTTCTCCTGAGTGCTCTTACGGTTCTAGTTTGTAGAGGTCAAATGGCTCTGTGTAAAACTGGTATTCTTGACAAATCCCCTTGATTAGGTAGCCGACCCTGATATCAACTGATATAGAGTTCGAATCTGAACTACGGGAATGAAAGGCCGAAGCGCAAACCGTAGACTACCCAGGCATTTCTTTTTATCTCAAACTATTTCTGTGGGAGACCTAACTATCTTAATTCGTAGACAAAAAATTCACGTCACTTGAATTGCATACCTAGTAAGCAGATTTTTTATGGGATAAGACAGTGAAAAAGCAAACAGGTTTCCTGGTGGTAAAAGATACCGTGGCCTATAGATACCATATGCTGCAAGCGCGTCACTGTCTTGGGGTCGGTGTTGGGCCTGATGTGCAAGTTTACTGACTACCTTACCTTCTGGACCGAAACACGTAAATGTCATCATGACGACAGGAATTTGTAAGACGGTAGATCCCTACTCGGACGAGTTGCTGCTCATCACTCCAGTTAACCTACGCTCGCCTCTTACGATCCACATGGTAAGGAGACAGATGGTCTATTCTATACAGAGGACTCAAAGACCAATGAGGAGAGGATGAACTATTAATAATCTTTATATTTCTATTAACAGGCTTATCCAAAATACGAGTTTGAATACGCAGTATCCGACAAGAAAACTGGTGATCACAAACACCATCATGAAGCAAGGGATGGCCATAGGGTGAAGGGAGTGTACAGTCTGGTTGAACCTGATGGCTCACTGAGGAAAGTGGAGTACGATGCTGATAAATATAATGGGTTAGTTTATATATTTAGATTAAAGCAATCAAATATTAATACTCGTAATACAATGAGAAATTAGTTGTAGGTACCTGGGAAAACCTAATTTGACAATCCATGAGCAAATAGCTCGTGTGTTTATCCGAGGATGATGTCAAAAGTCTCCAAATCCGGCATGTTTGGGTGAAAAGAGTAATTAATGTTGAGGTAGCTAGGCTACTATGTAAGCATCGTGACACTTGTCACTCGATACTCTCTGCCATCTCACCCAAGCGACTTGGCACGAAGATATGCATGACGAGTTTTGAATCTGGAACTTTTGATATCGTCACTATTAATACTTTTTCACCAATCAGCCGCTGTTTTTGTAAGAACTTTTATTACACCTAGAAAAATATTAAAATTGAAAGGAACATCTCTTTAATAATTAATAAGTTTATTTTATTATTTTTTTCGTTTTTGTAATGTTACAGAAGGCTAACAAGCAGATAATTTTTCTGATGATAAGAACTACTCATTTAAATACCAACCATTTGTTAATGCTGTGAACGCAACTTGAGGCAAATTTTTAACATTATTGCATACAGAAGTTTATCTACTATCCTATCTAGGAAGAGTTAAATAGTTTATCTGGAAAATCTGGTTGGATTTGTACTTGAAATAGCGACAGACACACACCTAACAAGTATCGTCGATGTCGCATCGTGAGTGCATAAAATGTAACTCTCTTCCTACACCATTGGGGATAAGAGCACGACAATATCTTATATTTCCACTATCAAAATTGCCAACCTTGTAAATAAAATAGCAAGCACTGACGTCATCATGTTAAAAAAAGTTAGTACAGCGATACCAATACGAAGTGCTTTCGGACTCTACCGACTACTTTTACTGTGTAGTAAAATAATCCAGTATTCCAAATTATTATCTTTATTGTGTTGTGAATTTTATGTTAAGAAACTGGGTGATCTAGAAATTTAGGCTTCGAATTTCCGTCGAACACCGTCATGTACTAATGAATTTTTCGAACTTAAGTACATTTTTTGAGTGCTTTAACGGTGAAGGAAAACATTGTGAGGATTCGTTTTTATATTTGAAATTCCCTTAATTGAAGAATAGGCCTAGATTCCTTTCTGAGTTAAATAGTTTAGATGACGGCCGCTTTATGTAAAAACTAGTGTTCTTATAAAATCACCTAAATTAGATAATCGACCCCGATATCTCCTGATATAAAAATAGGACAATGCTAGGATGAGTACGAGAAATAGATTAAGTAGTATATTTTAAGTATTAAAATGGTTTTTTAACAATTCAGATTCAATGCTATCGTGAGCAAAAGTTATAACAAACATGGAGAAGATGCATTTTCAACTTTTAAGCACACGAGGTATTACTCGCCTATCGGGCATGGGATTAAAATAAATCAGTACTTTCCAAATAAACCCCAACAAAACCCTCAACAAAACCTCAACCAACAAACAATTGCGAAAGAAGCTAAACCTGTTGTAGAACAAGAAACTGTGACAAAAGTAAACAAAGAAAAAGGAAATAATCTTGATGAATCTGACAACAAAATGATACGTTTAGAACCAGTAACTATAGAGCAAGACATGCCTACAATAGTAAAAATAGAACCTAATGAAGAAACCCTAAAGGTGATACCAGCTTCGATAGCTTTGATGATGAAAGAAGATAACAATCTAATGGAAATAGGCAGTGACTTAAGTATAATTCCGGTAAGTGAAGCACCCGCGCCGGTTCAAGAAGTAAATAATGTTGAAAATACGGAAACAGCCCAGAAAGAACCACAAACAGACTCTGAAGTAGCTTCCTCGTACTACCGTTCAAAAATTTATTATGTAGGATTTTAAATTTTAAATTCAGTCATATTTATTAATTTATGCGCTTTCTTTTTTATTTTTGTAAAATTTTATGATTGTAATAAATTTTATTAGTTCAAAAAATATGTTTTATTTTACACCTGCAACTTCTATGGTGTCTAAAGCTTGTTCGCTTTCTTATCCAAATAAAAATGTGGAAGAATAGCGCTTTGTCTCACTAATTCTCCACATTTAAATGGTTGCGTCAATATAGACATGTTAACGTCATCCCAAAATAACATTTCTTTGATGTAATTTCCGTAATGGCTAAACCAATTTGGAAGGGACTTTCACATAGGAGTAATTTAAATTACTTTTTATTATTTTTCCCCGTATTGATACGGGTCTCCTGTGTACAATGTATCAACTACGTCCCTACCAGGCAGCTCATAAGAGTAGGTATACATAGATCAACCGGGCTACTTTCAATATGACCACTGGTGGCAGTGTGCTGTACAATTTGGCCACGGGTCTCTTACTATCAGGGGACCCGTGTGTTTTACGTTGTCTTACTCCATAAAAATACTTTAGACAGAGGTTTCAGTCTGTACATAAGTAATTTTCAACTAGATAATAACACCACCTTTCACATAATTTAAAAAGCGTATTGAACGCTCAATGTATTGAGCCATGACTAGTTAACGTAAACATACATAGGTGGCGTAGTTTACAATCAACGAGTTGTACAATATTTGTGACAGATGGCGTGACAATAGCGAAAGCAAAATATTTTAAATATATTTTAAACAAACCCCTGTTTAAAATCGATTTATTAAATCTGCATAAATCTTACATGGATTATAAATCCATTGTGTGATGTGTGACATTTTATTTCTCAATACAATTTATAACGGTTTATTTTCTTAATTAATTTATTTTTAAACATTCCAAATAGATTTTAAAGATTTTTATTTTCAGTGTAGTTGTATGGCAATTGGTTCAGTACTTTTTGCAAATTTATGACTAAAAACAAAATAAAGACCTTTACATAGACGTCATCATAATGAAATTCAAGTAACAACATTTTTTTTAATATTTAAAATCAAGAAAGGAGTGATATTAAAAGAAAGTGTTGGTGTAAGGGCAATCTGCGATTGTTTGGTCATGAAGAAGAATTAACGATGAAAGATTGACGAAACAGATATACAATGTGGATGGCGGTAGACACCCGGGAGGACTTAGGCAGACATTCCATGACCAAATAGCTCGCGTATTATTTGAGATTGGTGTCAAGAGTCTCCAGAAAAACCAGCGTTTTTCTATGAATAGAATAATGAATGTGAAACAAATATGTAGGGATCGTGACGCTTGGCTTTGTATACTCTCTGCTTATCATGCCAAGGACCCGGCGTGAAGTTATATGTAATACTTTACAAGTTAATTTCATTTCAAAACTTTTGTGATCTGATGATTATGATTTGTTATCTTGTATTGATGAAATTTATCTTTTTAACCTTTTTTTGAAATTGGAATTGAGGCCAATATGGCGTCGGATTTACAACCTGTTATATTACTCCTTCCCCTCCACCCTTTTCGGACATTGGCGTGACGATATTTTTTAAATAAGATAGTGACGTTAATCTACGTGGAAAAGTCATAATAAACAGCCTCCTGTCCTATATAACTAAGACCCTAGTCACATTGTTGCCAACTAAAAATTATATTGCGGTCGTCAAATAATATATGAGGCGAAATGCTCTGATTCTTGTTCAACTGTTTCTGTGTTACACAATTATCGAGTCACTACGCACAAATTTAATCAAATAAAACTCTTTAGTCTTAAGATTTCACACCTTAAAGGTTTATCTGTTTGAAAATTAAAATACTTATAAGAAAATATTTTTTGATTTTTAGGAATGAAAATTCACTAAACTTCTTTTTATGAATAAAATTTTGTACCTCACTAAAGTCCTAAACGCAAATAAAGTCTTTAATATTCTGGTACACGATTACAAGTGTCACATTAAAACTACAGAATTTTGTTCAAGCCTCCCCATATTGGTTTAGAATATTATACATTTCTTAAAATTATAGATAAGAGAACATTTTAGATATTTAATAATTATAAAACGACGTTTTTAAAGCGTTTAAAAGTAAACGCATATATTTTATAGTGCCTTCTTGGCACTATAGGCACTATGTTTGTAATTTTAAGCATTTAATTTAATTTGTTTATCCTCTAAACTGGAACACGACATTGGCAACTGACGGTGTGATGGTAATATTCAGGCAAGTCATTGTAGCCATCCATATTCGCATTGTATATCTGTTATGTCAATATTCCCTCTTTCATTCTTTTTACATGAGCAAACTATCGGAACATGTCTTCCATGCCGAACAATGACTGTCTCTATTTTGTAGCATTGCTAGCTCTTTCTAAACTGGACAACTTATCTTTCAGTCTTGTGAAGTTGACAAAACGAGAGAGAGATAGCCTTATAAGAATGAGATGCACAGCACTCTACCACCAGTGGCCTCGTTGATAGTGACCCAGATAACGTATGCTCGCCTCTTACGAGCTACCTGGTGAGCAGGCAGATGGTATATTTTCCACAGAGGACACAGACCAATACAAAGAAACCAACGGGGAGTTTACAGGCAAATAATGCTTATATAATGACTAACTCTCGCGGCGAACTTCGTACCGCCCGTACTTAGGGGTATGAAAAATATATGTTGAGCGATTCCCAGAATGGAACACGACAAAAGTAACCTATGCGTTTTTCCTCGTGTGGGTCCGGGTCCCCTGTATAGAATAGAACAACTGCCTCCCTGCCAAGCAGCTCGTAAGAGGCGAGCATAGGTTAACTAGTTCACTACAAACATGACCACTGGTGGTAAAGTGCTGTGCAGCATATCGCCCGGGTAGGTTATCTACCGCATCACCTTTTCCTGCCGCCGTAATGACATTATCTTGTTCCAGTTCGGAGGGTAAGGTAGCCGATAAACTAGCACATCAGGCATATCATCCCGGCTACAGGATGCCGACGCGCCTACAACATCTGTAGTTTTTATGGGCCACGGTTGTCTCTTACCATCAGGAAAGCCGTATTTTTGTTCGTTGCCTTATCATATATAACAAATGTGGGATAAAAGTAACATATGCGGGATAAAAAGTAACCTATGCGGGATAAAAAGTAACCTATGCGGGATAAAAAGTGACCTATGCGGGATAAAAAGTTACCTATGCGGGATAAAAAGTATTTTATGCGGGATAAA
Source organism: Lasaia peninsularis (assembly GCA_018236625.1). NCBI lineage: Eukaryota > Metazoa > Arthropoda > Insecta > Lepidoptera > Riodinidae > Lasaia > Lasaia peninsularis. The sequence continues at coordinate 11,514 of DVZL01002925.1, forward strand.
AAGTAACCTATGCGGGATAAAAAGTAACCTATAAAGCAACCATCTTTTATTTACTTAATAAATGTATTCTTATTCTTATTTATTCTTATTCTAATATGGACAAAATTATCTACGATAAGGGGATTATGATAATTATTCTAAAGTAAGTACATAAAAGCAAATAAAACGCAATTACTCTGAACGCCCACGCTGTTAAAATAATTGCTCAGTTATATCAATCACCTGAGGTAACTTAGTTAATTGTATCACTTACGTAATCTGTTACAATATCAACGTGAAATTTAACGTTATTACGTCAAATAACTGATTAATGGAACTCGTATATCAACTTGTCTTCGAATTAGCGGCTGGAAAGAATATGTTTTTATGGGACTAGATAGCGAACAAGGACACGCGTCTCCTCATGATAGAGACAACTGTGGTCTATAGACACCATAGATGTTATAGGTGCGTCGCTGTCCTGTCAAACCTTAAGTGCAATTCTACTGGCTACCGACTCCTCCGAACCGGAATGCGACAATTTTTTTATAGTGATAGGAATAGACAACTTGCCGGGAGAGTTGCTGCACGGTACTCTACCACCAATTATCATGTTGGTAGTGACCCAGTTAACCTATGCTCTCTTACAAGCTGCCTGGAAGCAATGGCAGTTGGTCTATTCTACACAGAGGACCCGTCCAATACATTACATGTTGTAAGTAATAGGTTTAAGCTCATGATGCTGTAAAAATCATAGTATAATGTAAGAGGAGAGTTATGAGCTCCCTGGTAGGGAGGCAGATGGTTTCTTCTACACGAAAAATCCGAATCAACAGAAGGAAAATTTTAAAATTCGAAAAAAAATCGAATCGATATGTAAATAAATTATTTCTTCGCGGAATATGTGTGTCTTTACACAAAATATTTATAAATACCAACATATTCTACTACATTTTATAACATTTTTTTAATATTTATTACTAAGTATAAATCCCGGGGAACTTCTCACCGCCCGCACTTATGGAGTAGGATAACCAAGATGACATTCAAAAGTAAAATGATGAAAAAAACTTCATTTTTAAATTTAACTAGCTGACCCGGCGAACTTCGTACCGCCTTAGCGTAGCAATGATGCACTTCTTTCCACGTTTCTGAACAAACGATGCATAATTTTTATATGAACAAACATATAGTCTATGACTGTGAATGACATTGACATTCGTTACGCGCTTTTTTTAAAATATGCAAAATTAAATGCAAGTTTATTTTTCAATATTTCTGAGAGATTTTCTTAATACTTTTTTTCCGTAAGAACCTTCTCCTAATAATTAGTCACAAAAAAAGAATTAGGGAAATCGGTGTACCAAGGAAAACGGGTTTCATTTTTATTTTTATAGATTTGATTTTTGATACAATTTTTGACAGAACGAGCATGAAATGTTTAACAGGTAGGAGTGGAGCTTCTAAGATAAGACGAAACTTACTATATTTTTAGCATTTTTTTTCATTCACTCATCTTTTATCCTTCAATGGACTTCTACAAATAATTCAAAACAAAAATTAGCCAATCAGTTTAAGAGATTTAGCGAGACTGACAAACAGCACTTGCTTTATATATATGTTTATAAATTTCTGGTAGTTAATTTCTTTCATGTAGTCGGTATAAAAAGTAGAATATATCCTTTCCCAATTATAGTTTTATCTTCATACCGAATTTCATCAAAATCGGTTCCTTGGTTTAAACGTGAAATCGTAACAGAGAGATAGACAGACAGAGCTACTTTCGCATTTATAATATTAGTAAGGATTATAAAACACATCATAAATTGATTATATCGGCGTAATTGGTGTTCGACTTTGACGCACGAGGGTTTAATTTCGGGACCAGTTAACTTGTTAACATGATTCTAAATATGGTCTTAATAGGAAAATATTGGTTTTCATTTCTTGGCTAATCGTGGGTGTTCTTGTATATTATGACTTACGAGTTGATGCGATGAGTTATTTATAGATATTATACTAATTAATATATATGTATACTAGAACACCTCTGTTTACCTCTTCGGGGATATAGACGTGAAGGTACTTTCTTTTTCTAAAACAATAAAGTTGTTAAAAGCATTCCGATAGCAATCTTCGTCGATATAAAAATAATATAAGATAAATAACAGTTAACAGTTATGATATAATTAACGTACTACGGAACTAACAACTATTCCCCGCTATTTAATTTCTTTATTATCACTGCACTAAAACTATCGTATAGCATAACTTTATTAAAAGCTTTTATTTAACTTGCATTGTATATAATATGTAAGTATGTATGTTCGGGTGGAATCTTAGAATTCAATTTTTAAGCAGATATATCTTCACCCGATTAAACTGAAATTTTGTATACACGTTAAGTTTGGATGACAATGCACGATAAAGTTCACGACATCATTCTAAATCCAATATGGTGGACCAACTAAGATGGCGGAATAGCTGTTGTTTTCAAAGCACTTCTACAATATGGGTATCAAAATGAAAAGAGAGCAACTCGAAAAATAATAAAAGCTTTTTTAACTTATTTTAATGTAATTTAATTTTTTTTTAGAATTTTGTTAATTCTGCCGAAATGCGAGGCTGCTAATAAAATAAAGTGTTATTAAACACTTGTGACTATTCCTACCGCCATAATGACAATGTCGTGTTCCGGTCTGCAGGGAAGGGTAGCCGGTAAACTTGCACACCAGGCCTAACATCCCGGCCACCGGACAGCGACGTTATAACAACTATGGTGTCTAAAAACCACGGTTGTCTCTTACCAACAGGAGAGTCGTGTCAAGATTTCATTAACAAAAAACTTGTAGGGATTTTAATCGAAATATTCAGTGATTTTTTTCTCTTATGTTGGTCCGGGTTCCGTTGTAGAATAGGTCAATTGCATTTCACCCAGGCCGCTCGTAAGAGGCGAGCACAGGGTCCATTGTCACCAATACCATGACATTGACTAGGTGGTAGAGTCTTGGAACCACTGCCTTACGTATTTTGCCTTGCCATAATAGCGTCAGTGCTCGCCATTGTCGTGTTCTGGTTGGAGGGTAAACTAACTCACGCAAGAGGCTTACCATCCCAACTTTAGGTTGGCGACGCACCATCTCCACTTTTAGTGTCTATAGGCGACATGTATCTCTTACCATCAGGAAAAAAAAATTGACTAAACATC
>DVZL01002926.1:0-14699 GCA_018236625.1 Lasaia peninsularis
ATTTATCACTATTTTGAAGGTGTTATATTTTTTTCAGTTATATAATTACTTGAAGTATTGTTTAAAAAAATAAAAAAAACCCATGCGTATTCCTTATTGTTCTTAATATAATATTGTTGTCCACAGTGTACATTGACGGCACAGAATGGAGCGGTGTGAAATTCTTCCAGCTGACAACGCAATGGCAAACGCACGTGAAAACTTTCCCCGTGGCCACGTGCGGCGCGCCGCTCGCTCCGGCCGAGACTTAAACCGGCCTGCCAGTCCACTGGTTCGCTTCGCTTTTGGCCTCTGGAATTTCAGGTCTAGGCCTCCCTCGTTGGCTTCTAGTCCTAGATAACCTAGGTATTGTATTTGAAGTATATCAGGCGGTTCGCCGACCCGAACGAGGTTACAAATAAATTCGACTCGTAATCGATTTCATATTATGTTTATGAAGCACAACGTGCTTTGTACTACACAGTTTTTTAAAGAAAATTTGTAAATGGGAGGAGTGTTTAGCTTTATATCAGTCATTGTGCATCTCCGACTTGGATGACAGACAGACAGGTAAATAGCCAAGTAATAGGGTCCCGTTATTCACACCCTTTGTCTACGGAACCCTAAAATATGAAATTGTTTCAAGTTTTGTGATTATTGTGATTGCAATGCGTATTTGGTGGATGAAACAAAAATATTTGTAATTCGTTAAGTGTTATTGTCTATTGTATATTAAAATTATACGTAGGAAGTACATTTTTGATTCATATTAGAGAGTCTAATGCATAGTATTTCCTTTTTTTTAATTTTATTATAATTGATATCTTTGTATTGAATTTTCTTTAAAAAAAATGTGTAGTCACAATCGTTTATACCCCTTAATGTAGCGTTTCTCAAACTTTATTACGCTATCGAGCTGCCATGAATTTTATTAGCGCGTAAATAAGCTTTTGTTATGTTCCTTGAAGGTTTTGTCCCTAGGTTAAGGTCAGTTGTAGTGCATGCATAGTTCAAGTTGCATAATAAAAGCTCAAATTTCATAGTCATAGATGTTAGTGTCGTATTTAAATAGTATTTACTCAGTATGTGACATTTCCAAGTATGTTAGATGTATTGGTGTGAAGAAACCGAATTTTTTATGGTATTGTTGGCACATATCAATGTTGGTTTATGAGCGAGTGCGTATAATCTGTGATTTGTGGGTAGTTTGTTTTAATGTAAGGCTATTATGCGGTCGCTAATGATTTTTTTGTATTTTTTTACACGTGCAACACTTAGGTTACGTTGATGTAGCGTAGCTTTATTATAAACTTTAGAGCATAGTGCAGTGGTTCTCAAACTGTAGATTCAGCGACCTCCAGATTATATCAAAACCGTGATAAATATTGCGAACTAAAGTTGCGTTCATTTGTTTTGCCCGATGATTAAAGAGGTCGCGTTTAAAAAAAAAATATTTAAAATTATATTGCCGCAGAGCATTACATTAATATATTATATTTTATTTAACATTTGTCAGTATTAAACATACGTTTCGGACACGTGACAATAGTACATTGTTTTAATAATTTCCGAGCCAAATTAGAAATAATTTGATTTTTATTTCTAAATGTGTATTTGTGTAACGTTAGAGCAATAATTGTTCTACAAAAAAATTCGGTAAAATATAATAGTATTTGTAATACACTTCATTAAATGTTGTTCGTGTGTAACTATTAATGTAATGACTTTAAAACTGTTTAAAATTGTAATTTGTTCAAATCAAACACGGCAAGAAGTACATAAAATGTATCTTAAGTATATACCGTTGTGAGAAATTCCAATGATTGCCTGAAATAAATTAAAATCTTATTCAATATTTAGAATAAAATGTAGGAATGTTTAAACAAGTTTTTATGACAAAAATATATTGATGTATATGTAATTGTGGTGCTCTTCCATGTATTTTATTTGTTTAACACGAGTGCCAAATTTAATATTTAATTTGCTCACATTTGTCAAATTCGTAATAGGTTTAAAATTCAATCAGAAGTTTCAGCTGTAATATTATAACTTTCACATCAGGCCTAACACCCCAGCCACAGGACAGTGACGCACATACAACACCTATTGTGTATATAGGCCACGGTCAGGAGAGCCGTGTGGTTCACTGTATCCATTAAAAAAAAAATTAACAATACAATCTGCACATAAAGGTATTTGATTGATAAAATTTAAACCATTTTCATTTTCTAGACCACATATTTAAAGTTTCTGTATGTAATAATTCTGTTGTGTTATATTATTACTTTTTTGAGATTATAGAAGAGCTGGATGGCAAGTGTTCACCACCTCTGTAAAACAGGTCTCCCAACACATAGTTGATTTTTTATATAACAATTAAATTAAAAAAAAAACATATATTTCTGCTTAAATTTATAAACTACTTTTAAAATACAATTTCAGATATATGTCTCTACTTTAAAACTTTTAAAAACCTTTGATCCATACATACATCTACCCGGAGTGTACTCTTTGTAGAACTCATTAGTAAAAGAGTTATTAAGATGTACTACTATAAGAGGAAAAAACTCTTAAAATGAGGTGTGTGAAGTACCAAATTAACAGGAGATTTAGTTGTGTATGGAACTAGAATTAAATTTTTTGGAAGACACTACAATGATGAATGTTACATACGATATTGGACAATAGTTTATTCTATGTGTATAATGAAAGTAAAACTGTGTTAGAATAGTATGTGTTAGAAATTACTGCGTATAGCAGACGTAATGGAAATTTTGGGGTACATTGTTGAAGTAAAGAGATTAAGTGTTTGCAAATATATTGATAGTCAACATTTGTTTCGTTGCAAATACTCTCTGGATTTTCATAGTGTTGCAAACTATTATTTATTTTCTAGTTGAAACTGGCAGTAGCACATATTTACATAGTAAATAATAAAATACATAAATTATCCAAGGCATGGTTTCCAAGTAGTAAAAAGGTACTTTAATAAAAAAAACAAACTATCATATTCTCTATAACTTTAATCCATATAACTGTCATTTAATTTTATCAGTCTATTAAATTTTTACGCTTGCAAATGCAAAAATATTATTTGGCAAATTCCTTACTGACTGTAAATTAAACTTTATTTTTCGTTTTTTTTTTTTATTTATATATTCCCAGAAATACGTGTAATACTATTTGGGAATCGCTGACTTTGGGTAAAGACAATCACTTCTGCTCAAATTTTTTTATTAATCAGTTATAAAATTAGCCATTATAATTAAAAGCCTCATTTATTATTATAAATGAACAACGAAATTTTTGTCTACATAGTGGTAACGTAAGTTAAAAGTTGTACAATTTACATTTGGAGTATTTTAACAATTTAAAATTTCTTACCACTTTTTGTTTCCTAACTTAATGTATGTTAAAAGTTATTTTTCATTAATTTTACCATAAACATCTTAATATAACTATAGCAAATCTAACCCTTATTGTATAAAATACTTTAATCAAAAAATTAGGTCACAACTAGACCATTTTGTTTACAAAATTTGAATCGTGAAATCTTAAAAGTATCCAGAATATTTATTTTTTATTTTTGATGTGATCTTTTATAAAAATATGTCCATATGTATATTTTAATTCTAGACTTAATTATACATAGGCTCGAGTTTTAGATTACATTGACGATAACTCAACTTATTTTTAATTTCACAAATGCGTGAATTTGTAATTTTTGCAAACCTGTAGCAAAAAAAAATCTAGTCGATATTTTTATTATATTGTGTTTCAGTTAAAAAATGAATTAAAATAGCATGTCTGTTTTTTTAAAACATAGCTTTTTTCCAGAGATAAAATGCAATGGACTGTTTTAAGAAATTCTCATGAACCGTCATAAAGGTTCATCAAAATTATTTTATGTATATAGCGACTTTTACAAACCTTCTAAATGTATTACTAAGATAACATAAATGCTTAAGTTCAATAATAAATCATACTTTAGCTACGAGCTAGATTAATATATCCTACTAAGTTGTTGCAGTAAAACCAGTCTTGAGTACAGACCACAATATTTGTCAATTTGAAAAAAAAATAATGTGTTAAATAAATTTTAATAATTTTGAATTTAGTCAGTTTTACAATATCATTGGTCATAAAAACTAAATTGGTTTTATTGCTTCTAACAATAATTCGGCTAATATAATCATAAGGCTTTTTGAATTTGACTGTACAAATTCAAAAATAAGTGAGCTAAAATTCCAAAATATAAAGGCCTAGCCAATATTGTAACTATGACGTTATTATTAGTTATTATATTCCTATAGGCTACGAGTTTTCGTTTGTCTGATCTCAACTGCTGACTGACTTGATATATCATCACTTAGCAGTGTGTAAAGTAACAAGTGTTATATTTAATAGTATTCAATACATGCTATATAATCTTTATATAATAAACTGCATCACAATATAGATGGTAGAATTCGTTTATTTTATTTCGAAGATTTTATGTTGAATTTAGTACAAATATATATTTTAATTTGTAATTTCGAAGTGAAATGGTGCACATAGCATCAAATGTTTGAGAGAATTGAAATTGACTAAGATGCTAGTGCAATGGTTGATTGCGAAAACAATAATGAATATAAAATTTCCTTGTCACAATGTTAATTACCGTACTCCTCCGAAACGGCTTGACCGATTTTTACCAAAATTTATATGCGTATTCAGTAGGTCTGGGAATCGGCCAACATCTATTTTTCAAGTGCGGGCGGTACGACGTTCGTCGGAGCAGCTAGTATTATATACTTCTATAGCAATGGAATAAAAATATTATAATTATGTTGATAACTCATAACTATTATTTTTAGATATAACATAAAATACCTATACTGAAATTATTTATTGTACTATAATAATTAATGTTCAGAGTTCTCAGAATGATTCTCAAATTACCAAATTGTAATATTCCCTGGTAAGTTTTTAATGTGGGTAGATCGATATAGACTTTAATAACCTAATAGCAATGGTTTTAATACGACTTTCAATAACAAACTAGACCTGTACATCAGGCCTAACAGCCCCACCACAGGACATTGACGCACCAACAACATCAATGGTGTCAATATGCCAGTTAATTCTTACGATCAGGAGAAAGCTTGTTGGCTGTCTAATCCCTTAGGTTTGTAGGTCCAAATATTCAACATAACTGTCCTATAATAGAAAATTGAAGAACATAAAACTGGACATTGTGTTTTATATAAAGGTTTATATATTATAACTACACAGTAATTTCATCAATTATTTTTACTTTTTTTAACAAAAAATATATGCATAAACCAGTTTAGATTTCAAGTAAATTAAACCATTTCTTATGTTCATGCCATTATCCATACTAACAGTTGACCAAATTCATATTATACATATAGAAGTTATTATTGTTTTCGCAACACCCGAGTCTGGTTATGCAATTTCAATTCGTATGTATGAAGTCATGAGATTTATTAATATGTTCTCATAATTTGCAGCTATGATTTGTATTTATTGTACAAAAATAAAAAAAAATACATTAAATTGAATATTTTTCATTTTCCACTAGTATTAAGTAGAAAAACAAATTAAAAAAATACAAATTAACCTCGGTGGCCTAGTGGTTCGGATTTCAATTTCGATAGTCCAGGTCCAACCCAGCCATGTACACATTTCTGATATGTGCCCGATATGGCGACGGTCTTGCTACCTAATATCGTCCTCTAATCGAAGATGCTCTGTCTACTCTTCTAGGAATATAGGCGTGACGATATTTTTTTTCAAATAAATAAACAAATATTGTCACTCCCTTATCCTCAAAGTAGTAGGCAGAAGGGCATAGGTACTTATACACCCACAATGAACCGATGTAAGGACCCACGATGCGACAACTGGCAAGTTGGTCACTAATCTCAGGCAACATTGTTTTTCAGATAAACTGAAAAAACTCACAGAACAAGTTGCCCTGCCCGAGAATAGAAACCGAGGCCTTGTGCATCAAAGTTGGATACCAACAGCCCTCAATTACAGAGACAATAACGATTAGAAGTTATTTTATATCTAATGTAATATTATCAAATGAACCACATCAATAAATAAATATCATGTTGACTTCAATTTGTTTGTATAAACTGTTTTAATAGAGATAAAGTTGATAACATTATTATAACATAAACATTATTTTAATAATCTAATAAACCTATAATTGTCAAGTGATGTATTTTCAACTTTCAGAAAATGTGTAAAACATGGTCTCAACACACTTTTTTTTTACACAAGAGGAGGCAAACGGGCAAGTGGATCACCTGATGGTAAGTGATTATCGCCGCCCACGAACACCCGCAACACCCGGAGTATCACAGATGCGTTGCCGACCTTTTCTTGAAGGTTCCTAAGTCGTATACGTTTGGGAATACCGCCGCTGGTAATTCGTTCCACAAAGGTGTTGTACGAGGCAAAAAATGCCTTAAGAATCGCACGGTTGAGGAGCGCTACGCATCAAGGTGGTAGACATGGAATTTTAAACTCTGTCGCGATGTCCTAACGCGAAACTCAGCTGCAGGTATCAAACCAAACAACTCCTCAGAGCATTCCTCGTGGTAAATGCGGTAGAAGACACTGAGTGAACAGATATCTCTATGCAACGCCAAAGAGTCAAGCCGATTGGAGAGAGCCCGGTCATCAATGATTCGAGATGCTCTATGTTGGATGCGGTCAAATGGAAGGAGCAGGTACTGGGGAGCCCCCGCCCAGAGAGACACTTATGTATATATGGGTTAAATCATTGCCTAAAAGTAGCGAAAAGTAAATATTTTCAGAAAAAGAAGTTTCTAACATGAACACTTGGTGAAACCCAAAAATAAAAAAGTAAATTGTTGTGAAAATAAGTTTCAAGAAAAGTAAATTATGAAAATTTGCTTCATTTGGCATGTTATATTATTCAGCACCATAAAGACTAAAATAGATATGTGGTCTGCATTTAGGAAATAATGGTTAAGGCTTATTTAAAAATAAGAATAAAAGACATCATTTTACTACAATTTATTATAGTTGTAAATAGATATGATAAAACTTTAACCAAATGGTACCAAAATCTGTAAAAACGGCAAGAAAATCACATTTGTTGTAGGGGAGCCACTTTTAAAAATTATTTTTAATTTTTGTTGTTTTAGTGAAGCTATAGATACAGCCTGGTGACATACAGACAGTGGAGTCTTAGTAATAGGTTTCCTATTTTGCCCTTTGTGTATGGAAATCTAAAAAAGTGAAATGTAACAAAAAAATATATAACTGACTAGAAAGTATTATAAAGGTTTATTATTTGTCACTTAGTTTCTTTTATGCCCCACATGCCTACTCTTAGGGTTGAAAATTTTTGAGACAACTACATGTATAATAGTTGTACACTCACTTCGATCATTTCTTATTTTCCTAATCTTGAGACTAGAAATTTTATTTGAAATTTATATGGGATTATATTATTTCAGTATATCATTAAAAAATCAGATCACTCTGTAAAAATGTACATGTGATCACACATTAAAATCTACATGTTTAAAAAATAATTATCAAAATTGGACTACATTGTATTAGTTACACATATTGTGCACATGGTCTAATATTCTCTGTCTTACATTAAATGAGGATACAACATAAATATAATAATTATTAACAAACAGCCAATTATAATCCCTTAAATACTAAAAACTGATCTCTTATTCCATTTTCTCCTCCAATCCCACCTTCTGGTATGACATATAATAACCCATCTTCTTCCTTCTTGGGAGAAAACTCCATTAAATTCTTATTACTTTTATCTAAAGACTCTAAAGTCCATGCAGTCAAATGGTGTGATTTTCCATGTCTACATATAACATAAACATTATTAGGTTTGGAGGTAAAGCTATCACCTGGGTCAGTCTCAATAATTATTCCACAGACTAAGGCCCAATGTGCTGTGTGTCCTTTCCTTTGGCATGGAGAATGATTGCAGTCAGCATCATATCTGTAGTTATATTAAGAAAATATAAAAAATGCATTTCATTGTTGGTAATTAGTGATAAATATTTTACTACATTAATACAGCACTAAGATATTCAATTTTTCATACTAATATTCTTATCTTAAAGAATATCCTAATATCTTATCTCATAATCAATGTATTATCTTCTTTAATAGGTTGAATTAGAAAGATATCTGCACAAAATATTATAAAAAAATTAACATCACAAAGCTGCAATCAATAAGTAATGTAGATATTGAAAAGGATACGCTACCAATAAAATAGCACCATCTAAAAGTTCTAATATCACTTCTTCAGTAAACAATCCACCTTGTTTCACATAAAATCTAATGTTTTCTAATTCAGCAAGATTTAATACTTTTTCTGCTAATTTTGCCATGTTTTTACAACTGAACATTTCTCCATTACTACTGAATCCTTCCAATCTACTTATATTTAACATTTCATCTGCAGAAACTTCGCCGTTTACTAACATTGATAAAGCGACTAATCCACAGGTGGGGCCTATTTGCAAAATGGACTCAAAATGCTTGTATTTATATTGAAACGGTTTTTCATTTAAGCAAATACTATTTTTAGCACATACTAATGATAGTTGGGGTTCAAAGGATGCCCATTTACACACCTGTGAAAAAGAAAGTATAGACGAACTATCGCACAAATTCGGCAATTTAGTGGATGCAACAGGTGGTGATGGGGGTGGTGGGGGTGGAGGAGGTGGGATAGGAGGAATTGTACACATCTTGATCAAATATTTTTCGCAGTCTTCATTTTGGAGATTTCTTCTTTACTTCGAATTTTTTTTTATCTTTTGAATCTATCTTTCTCTTCTTGTTGTTAATATGACTTCAAATAGTTTTTCACATTAATGCATACTTTTTCACGACTTTATTAGCCAATAATCTATGTTAGCCAATGTCAATTGGCATTTGGCAAGTAGCTACATATAGAATTATGCAAATGCTACATATATCTGGCGAGCGAAAGCGAATAACAGTCTACTGTCTAGCAGATAAAGATACGGGTGCCTATATATATTTTTATCATTTGTGTAATGTTTTGACGATAAACATCTGACATTGTTCATTGACAACTGAACCAAGACAACGCAATGGAACCCGATTACTCCTAGCGGACTGATAATATCGCAAAGCAATACTCACTAATTTTTTTCAGTTTATCCATGGTATAGCCACAATTCACAATAGATCAAACGCTAGCAAACATTCTCGGTAAATCACGCATTGAAAAAAAGAGCGTGAACATTATATGTATAGCCTGCACTAACATTAAAAAAAATATTATTTTACGATTATATTCATTTTAAGGTCTAATTGCTTAATATAAAACTTTTAAACATTATAGTTTACAGCAATATTAAGTAACTATACCAGTATCTGATATGTAGATGATTTTGTCCATACATCCAACTATAAACTAGACGAAACTTAATAAATTATTACTCTGCCGAATTTATATTTAAATTAGCAGTTTTTATCAGAAGTTTTAGCAAAGTTTTTGATCATATTTTTTTACAATATGGATTTTTGGTAAAGGATTATATATGAGATTTCGCATAAGTCTTAGGCTAGTTTACATTATTAGTACAATGATTTAGTTCCTTCGATATACATATCTACACATTCACAAAAAGATTTATTAATTATTTCAATAATAAAATACAACTTTGTAGATTATCTTTATGCATGGATATTACTTAACAATAAATAACCACTTTTATCCATTCCGTCTATGTATTTTGAATAAGTATTTGAGAAAAACTCATAAGTACTACTACTGTGGAGTAGCAAATTTGAAGCAATTCTTCAAATCGTGAGGATGATCCAAGCCCAGGAATATTAGTACGAGTCCGGTGAGAGGCAAGGACACACAGAGTAAAGTAATATGGTTTGTAAACGAGGACACCTTCATATTTGGATAACAGTGTGTACAGCCTATATTATTAATATTGAGACTTGAGAGTGAGAATAATACAGCCATGTGTGATACGACTCTATTTTTTTAATGTCTATGGATCGTCTATTATCCATCAAATATGATAAAGCCTTGTACACATGGCCCAAAGTTCAGACCTATCATATTAGTGAAACTATAATAATTGGCCCAATACTCATTATTTCAACATTGGTGTATAATTATTCGGCATTATTTATAGTATAAAACGAAATCACTTTCCGCTGTCTGTCCATATGTATGTTTAGCTTTTTAAACTACCCAACTGATTTTGATACGTTTTTTTAATAGATAGAGTGATCCAAGAGGAGTATTTGTATCTATACAACATACATAATATACCCGATGAAATAATGATCATGAGTTCGATACCGATTTGAGTAGGGTACCGAAATCCTTAACTATTTAATTAAAATCGGTAGGTATTTTATATGTATTCTCTTATATGTGCTTCTTAATATTGATTTAGCAAAAAAATGTAAATTTAGAAGAGTAGAGTATTCAAACACAATTAAAATTCTCCCAAAATAATAATTCATATTCTGGTAATCTATGTATATTTGAAGAAAATAATTAATGTTACTAAAATAGTCAAATTTTACCTTCAATAAATAATAATCATTATTAAAATTGAACTTAAACTTGGAAACTTAATTTCTTCTCAACCATCCTAAGACATCAACGTGGGAACACTGTTTTAATGGAAATTGGTCAAATTTTATATGCGTTTAATATATGTAAGTATTAATATGTACACATTTAAAAAAAATCCTACTGTTGGACAATCGTGGTGATCGTTGGCCCAATATTTTGATCTCAAGTGTAAAGCGACCTTTAACATTCTACAGAGTAGCTATAATTAATTTGTACAGTGTTAACGTCACATGCGATCTATTCATTTTAATTTCATTTTCTCTCTGCTCGTTCCTCAATTACGTTTTTTTTTTATTTAAAAATAAGCTTTATATTTTCTAATTTTAAGTTTTAACCACGTTTTGGAAACGCTAGTAGAATAGTAATTCTGAAGTTGACATATTTGACATACTCTGGAGTGAAGGCGAACAGCTGGACTCATCATGCCTGATACCAGGAAAAATCACCTTACTATAGACGGTGGTCAGGTGAAAGAAGATGACCATGTTTCCTCGTATAAACCAATACCGGAGGCCGACACAGGTACTAAATCTAGTTTTTTTACTTCTGTAAATTTCAAGGTCAACATTTCCTTTAGTCAATTTAACCATGCTTGTTATCGTATCTTTTTACAGATTGTTATAAAGCTTGTAGTTTTGTAAAACTTCAAATTTATTTATATCAAGTTTAATAAAACTTTTTATAAACCCTGTCTTATCAATCCGTCAATGATAACGTATAATACGGTCAATTGAAATTGTCGTTTAGTACGTAATATTTTTTCGTTTACCTATATTTAACAAATAATTTAAGAATTACTTATACGACTAATTTATTTGACAATTGCCATGATATAAATATGAAGATCAATTTCATTGTAAAAGGCCACGGAAAATAACTATATACATATGATATTTTCTACTTTTCAATTGAGTCGGATTATAAAGCGCTTTTATTGGACGTACTGGTAGCTTAGTAAGCGCCATTTTGTTCTATGTTTGCTGAGTGATGCAATTGAATAAAATATTTCATTTTATTTTGAACTACCTATTTAAATTTGAAAGTGATAAGTTATATTCGTTTTATGTTCAAAAGATTATCATTAGTATGAAATTATTAACATGGAAAGAATATAAGGAAATGTAGGAGTATAAGGAAATTGATGTACAATGCTAACAATTTAGAACTTGATTTTGCTAAATTGGTTAAACAGCGGCTTTAATAGATGACTGAATATTCTACCAGCATTAAATTTGTGGCCCAGAATTTTTCTCAATACTAGATTTATTTTATATTGTTTACTTTACACTTTAAAATTATGCAATCTAATCAAAATGAGATGGAGAACCTAGATGATCCAGATGACCATTGGGACCATGAAAGTATAGCCGCAATGTTGACTATGTATTTACAGAATGTAGATAAATTTAGGAATCCAAAAATCAGAAAGAAGAATGTCTGGATTGAAATTTCAAATTCCGTGGGTAAAAGCCCTGAAAGTTGTGATAAAAAATTTAGAAATTTAAAACAAACATATATAAGATTACTTAAGAAGAAAAATGAAAGAGGTATCCTTCCATCTAAGTGGCGATATTTTGATATTTTTGAAGATATATACAATATTGACGGAGAGTATCAACCAGAGATACAACAAAAACTAAGAGATAATTCACATGTGAGAATGGCAAAAGCATTACTAGATTTTAGCAACACTTCTACGTTTGAAAATAGCACTGAAAATGGAGAGCCTTCTAATGAATCAAATGAGCAACAGAAGAAAAGATTATTAAGAAAAAGGAATGTCGAGTTCCGCAAAGTAGCTGTGGAAATGAGAGACCGACAAAGGGTTGTCGAAGAAAAATTAGATAAATTAATTAATATTGTAGAAGAATCTAATAATATACAGAGGGAACGAAATAGACTTTTTGAACAATTTTTAGAAAAACTTAGGCAATCAAATCAATAATGAATACCATCACTAAATTTTTTAAGGTACCTATAATTGTGGATGTAATAAAAAGAGAGTTCCAATATTTTTCTATGATGACTTAGTTGTAATGCTTAGCTATATTTGAATTGAATGTCTTGACAGAAGTATTTCTTAAGTTTAAATTTGACTGTGTCCTTGTTATGTAACTAAACATTAACAAACAACAACCTTTTTTTTTAATATAATTTGAATTTCAATTATTTTTAATAAGTCATTTGAAGGTTTTGTTCACACCCTGGAAGAAGCCAGTTAATATACCAGTGTCCAGTTGTTTCAATATAATTAACATCAATTATGTTTTTGCAATTATTTATTTTAGGTTGCCTAAATTTTACCAGAGCACATTTACCAAAATATATATTTATTGTATATGTATTTTTAGTTTGTGAGAAACCCTTTAAAGTAGTATTTAGGGTGTAGCAGGTTTTGTCCGCACATAAATATTGTCAAGTCAACTGTCAATGTCATGTTGTCTACCACAATTAGCCGACGATATTAATTTCCACGACATGACAGATGGCAAGTCTGTCCCAATATTGGGAACAAATCCAATCTTAAGCAATGGTATATTTTTCAGATAAACTGTAAAAACCCATAAGAACAAATTGCTTTAGCTGGAAGTGCTATCC
This sequence comes from Lasaia peninsularis, assembly GCA_018236625.1. NCBI lineage: Eukaryota > Metazoa > Arthropoda > Insecta > Lepidoptera > Riodinidae > Lasaia > Lasaia peninsularis. The sequence continues at coordinate 13,244 of DVZL01002926.1, forward strand.
AGAACCTCATGCATTACAGTTTGACATTGTCTACACTTGATAACACTGGTGATAAAACTACCAATTATTTTATAGTCATTATTTATTTAGATGCCTTCTAAGAGCTTACTCATTTCTTAAAGGCTGGCAACATAATTGGTATTAAAGTTGTTGGTCTTGCTTCCAGACACAATTTGATTTATATTTTGTCAAAATTGGTCTATGTAATCTTGTAAGCAGTGATATTTTTTATTGAAATAAATATTAAAAGATAATTATTATTGACGAAGCGTAGCCGCGTTCCTAGTCTAATTTTTAATATAAAAAAATCGTCACGGCCATATCCTGAAGTGGCAGGCAGAGGTACATATGCAACCATGATTAGCCAAAAATATTAGGTTCGATGATATGACAGGTGGATACAGTAATGTGTACAGGAGGCCAAGTTGCGATGTTGGAAACAAATACAACGCCAAGCATCAATACGACGTTTTTCAGATTAACAGAAAAACTCAAAAATAAGTTGCCCTAACCAGAAAATTGACCACTGAGGCGATATAGCTACTGATCACATAACCATTAGATATGTACATATAATTTTATTTATTAAGATTAGACCGCCTCATTTGTCGAGTTGCTAGTACACTCCAGACTACATCGACTAACCGCGAGGCTCAGGTTCGATTCCCAATGGGGATAGACTTTGTGTGATGAACAGAGATGTTTGTATTTCCAGGTCTGTGTTAATATATGTATATATATTTAAGTATTTCTATGTATTAGTATCAACCCTTAACACAAGCATTTAATTTGTTTATTTTGGGGTTAGATCAATTTGTGTATTTGTCCAGTAATATATATATTTTTTATTTATTTATTTATACCTTCTAAAAAAGAACTTACTCATTTCTTAAATATTGGAAACGCAATTGTTATACCCCTGCACAGTGTGTTTTTCGACCTAAAAATAGACATCCCCACTTTATTAGATATTTCGATAGAAGAAATCACTTTGAAACAATGAGTAGCACTACGAGTGTCAATTTGTAATAAATATTCAAATATATATTTTTTTAATTTTTTTTATGAATTTCCAATTTTGACAATAATTTTAGAACTATCGGCTATTTATTTTATTTTACAGCTGTATTCATTAGAACTTAATATTAGTAATTATTATACAAAATTAATAAACCATACCCAAATTGATATAATGATTTTTTTATCTTTTTGGTTTTATTTTTTTTCTGGGTCTATTCTGTCCTATTGGGATTCCATTTTTATTCCAATAAATTGATACAGGCGACACTAATTACTAAAAATAAAATCAAATCCCAAATTCTCAGGATATGGAAGTTATTCACATCTAAAGTTTTTTAAAAATAATTTTGATTTAAGGCGAAGCTATACTTAATCAAATATTATTAATACAGAATTACTGCTACTTTTTATTATTTAAATCTGTGATTTTATTATA
>DVZL01002927.1:0-14696 GCA_018236625.1 Lasaia peninsularis
TTTAGATGATGTTATTTTTAAAAAATAAACTTCAGTTATCACTTAGTAATTGCTTAGTTTTATTTTAACTATACCTTTTGTATTTATTTTTTAATAATTATTTTTAAAATGCACGTTCTATTGCGCCACCCTGTATTTATATAAACTGACTTTAATATTAAGAAAAAACATTATAATACTCAAGCATTCTATGCTTATTAGATAACTATTCTCATGATTAAATAGATAAGATAATCTCATGTGACTTAATTGTTATTGCAAAAAATAGTTTAAATGTACTAAGACACATTTTTTCGACACGGCTGAGTACAAATTATTTTTCCAGATATATTTTTTTATAGATTAAATTAATTAAAATATTTTAAATAAAAATGGTTTAAATGTATTTACATTTTTTTACACGGCTTTATAGAAAAAATCTTTCTTCTTTTTTATAGATATTTATTCTTTAGCTTTTTGTTACTTTCCTAAGTATATAGTATACTCTGAGTATATTAGTTTGGTCATGTCATGAATGCAAAAGGTTAACTTTGGTCGCTTTTCAGCTTAAAGTTAGAAATAGATTTTCTCAAATATCTACATAAGTAGGTAATTTATATGCAAAATCTCAGCTCAATAATAAATTCTTAGTTCTCTCAATTTAAACCTTTTGTGGTGTGCTAACTGCAACATCTATTACTAATTATCAAATAAATTAAAAATGTATTAAATCAAAATATATAAAATCAAAAATTAAAAATCGCTAACGCTTATGCACGGACCGAAGCAAACGTTTTAACGTTAAACGATTAAACGTTAACTTTTTTTAATTTATGATTTTATATCATACATTTTTTATTTTTTATTTTAATTTATTTCATAATTAATATTAGAAGTGGCAGTTACACTCCGCCACATACCTACTTATTGACTAATTTAAAAAAAATTAACATCAAGGCCAGAAATATAATGAATTATGTAAATTTTTACTTCTATACAAAAAAAAATATTAATGAAATGGCAATATGGACGATAGGAAGAATAAGAGATTCTACAGTTTTTATAACTTATATGCATGTCATGAGCGCCAGCAGACATTTTATCCGGGAACTCACCGCTACTTTAAGCCAGTGTGTTTCAAAAGTTTACGTTTTATATTATTCAAAATCACAAAAAAAGAGTAAAACGAGAAATACATTTTCAACTGTGGTAATTCAAAGTTGTTATTAAAACATAAATGTGAAAATATAGAAAAATAATGTGAAAATTGTAAGATGACAAAAATATTGGTTTAGGGAAGGTAACTGATCTAAAGTATAGAAAAATGTTAATTAAATTGTTGTTGTTGCTAAGTTTCATTAACACAATAAACTCCTTCCTTAAGCTAGGTAACCCCTCGCACCGCACCTACCTGTTGGCGCCCATGACTTTTATTATCCTTAATAAATGTATTATACCAACATTGAATTATAATTCTCTAAGATATGTTACTTATGTTTTTTTCAATACTGGAAAGTGGATTTATTTACAGCATAAAAATAAACATATCTTACGTAAATAATTGACTCCGGTCAGTTACGGTTTCATTAACTAATTAATCATTGTACTCGGGTATACTTTCAACTTCATCCAATTAAAAATAATTGCTTTGTGATTGAGCAAACAAATTCACGAGTTTAACTCTAAAAGCGGTTGATTTTTTTGTATGCCACGGCGACATTTTGAATAATATATCCTCATAGAGTATTATGTGTACATAATAAAAAATATTAGATTATCATATAATACTAAAATATTTTCCCAAGCAAATAGTTACATAAGTATGAAACGCTTTCTGAGCGATTTTAATCAATACAAATTAACCACTAATAATTTTAATAGAACCCTAAAAATGTTGGCCGTGAGCATATTCCTTAAAATATAAAATATATTAAGTAATATCCAATTTTTGAACGTTTTCAACGTCCATACACAGTTTAATATCTATGTACAAATATATTTTAATACTTAACAACTGAGTACACTTGTATATCGCATTCTTACCACATCACAGTCTTCAACCAGTTCTTACCTACTGTAAAATATATAGCTTATACAGTAAAAAAATATTTACAATTGAAATATATTTACAAAACATATGAGTAATTTTAATAGTGTCTTTTATAAACTTTGATAAAATCAATTGTTCGCGTTCAGAAATAACTATTGTAATACTCTTATTTACTTTTATCGATGTAAAAAGGAAATATGATTATGATTGTAAAATACTGAAATTAAGAATACAAAAATGTATAATACTTGCGAAAAGCTACATATTACATAATATACTTATTGTCTATATTTAGACAAAGTCAGTAGGCACTATACAATTACATACACCAATATGATCACATGTTACACAGGGCCTTCAATTAAATAAGAATCTTGACGTCTTAAAGCAATATTATTTTAATATTACGCAATATTATTGCCATATTACTTTAAACCGCGACTTTATTATTTGTGCAAAATAAAAGATGACCTTAATCTTTTATTTTGACACATTTTATTATTAGAATAATATTGATTTAAAGCGGCACGGTAATTCTCTAAAGCTATTCAAAAGTTTAATAGAATGTTAAAATTTACAATTTATTTTTATTATAACGATAAAATAGAATCAAAGGCATTGGAGAAAAAGAGTAAATGTTACTTACCTCGAATATTAGGATTTATTCTGAGTATTTTCGTATTTTTTATTAACAGAAAATAATTTAATTTGTGTTTTGATAAATCAATTACGTTTGAGTCCTAAATTTTTTTTAATGAATTGTTATTAACCAAATTTGGTGCGGTTAACAACATTAGTTGTCAAAAATCGTCCCACCAATGATATGTCAGACGTATGATAACAAAGTAGGTATGTACGCTAAAATTGCTTCTAACAATAATAAATAAATTCAAAATTCACAATATTTTCTTGGGTGTGCATGTAAATTTCTTTCGTGTACTGCCTAAATATAATAGATTATTTATTACTACAAATCAATATAAAACTCATTCGTGATAAAAAAAAACTTGAAGACGTTATGATAAAGAATTATAAATTTTGTTTAAAATAGACATTTAATTTCATCAGAATAATGAGAATATTAGAAATATTACTTTCAGTATTATATTTTTATTATTGTACTAATTACAATCTTATGACAACGTGCACGGAAAAGCGATTTTAATTTTTTACAATAATTTAAGTCAATTATTGAAAATGTAAGGTCGGTATGTAGTCTAAGATCATCAAAATTAGGTAGGCATGATAAAATACTTACTTATATAAAAAAGGCAAAAGGCAAATATCAAAAATCATGAAGGCAAGATTAATGGAAAAATCTTTATATCAATTGTAAAAAGTTATTCAATTAAAAAAAAATCTTTTTTAAGGTTATCTTTAGTTACCAGTATATTTGATATAAAATTTATTACTTTATAAAATATAAAACAGCGTGCATTGGTTATAAGGGATACCAACATTATGTTCAAGTAAAGCTTACTTTTTAGTTAATACTAATTATTGAAAGTCATACAAGAGCGAACCATTTATGTATTATTTTTAAATCACTTTATTCTTAACTAAATTGTACTTATTTTGGCAATTACATTTGATGATCTATAATTGAGCTAATAAACTTACATTTATACGTCTAAGATTTATCCTAATATATACATTAGATTTTTGACCTGTGAAAAAAACTACTTTTTTCTCGCTCGTACAAGTAAGCGCGTCACCTTACCGTGACGCACTAGAGCAATATTACTTTGATAATGCATTAATACGAAATACGACCTTATTTCACACACGATAAAGTCGCGATTTATGCATAAGGCAGTATTAAAATAATAAGGTGTCACGGTAGAGACATATTTTTTCACAGGTTCAAACAATCATAGCCAGATCTGTTGCTATTGTGAGTATATCACTTATTGAGTCATATTCAGCTTAGACAATATGAGTGACGCGATAAGCATGTTTCTCTTCGAGGACAGTTTCTATGGTGTGATACACGTTTTCGGGTAGATGATCTAACAGCATACGCGGCATTACCTGTAGCTCCATGAAGTCTTCTGGACACGCCCATCGCATCTCATATGTAGGTTCTTGTGTACGTACTTTCCTGTAGGGAACAATCGTGAATTATTAAATATGCATACAAACATGTTATGTTATGGGATAGGACAACGAACAAACACACAAAACACTTGACAACACACCATAGATGTTGTATCATCTACTCTACCCTCCTAACCGGAACACGACAAAGTCGTTATTGTAGGAATAGGTAGAGCGATGGATAGGGATCCCGGTAGCAACCGGGTTTTAGCTGCTGCAAAACATTCTGCCACTAAATAATCTTGTTAGACGAGACCCAGTTAACCTCTGTAGGAAAAAAAATTGTCTATTCTACGCAGGGGTCTCAGAGCAACACGGGGAAAAATAAAAATGTTAACTTCATTTGCAGTTATGTACTTATTTGATAGTGTAGGTCCATGGGTTCAGCGGTTCTAATATTATAATATTATTCTATGTGATTAATTAAGCTATCACGAAATTGAGTTTGGGAACTTCTTTGATTTCGAAAGCTTTCAGTGTTGTGTAGCTCAACACAGGAGTTGAAGTCCTTATTCTATGTTTAATAAATAACATTATGTTTTTAATATGAAACGATGTAATTTCTGTGTGATATTAAAAATATTTTTATTGTTAGAACATTGCTCACAGTATAAGGTTAGATCAAAGTGTTGTAAGGAGTTTTCTTTAGCGATATCTACTAGTGAAGTTGCTGAGCAAATAATCAACTGAAATAAATTAAACAAAAGCCTACAACTATGAATTAATCGTAAACTAGTATTTATTACAAAAATCTTAAATAAAATTACCTTTCCTCATCCGATGAATTACTATGTTCAGACATAAATGGGAAAATTATCACCATTAGTATTTTATTACAGTTAAAAAAAAGGATAAATTAATGAATGAGTGACGATAATAGATAAGCTTATATTAATTGGTACGCAAAGGCGGTGTTATCGCTAAGTAGCGATCTCTGCCAGACAACCCTTGCTAAACAAGAACACGGCAATGAATTGTATAAATTAGGGCATTAGTGCTAACAGTCTATATAAAATATACATAATAATTGTGAAGAAATAAAATAAATACACACATACTCAAATACATTATTAAACACAAAAATTTAATTAAAGGATCATCAATTTAACAAAAGAATTCCTAAAAATACAAATTTATGATTAATTCATTGACAAACAATTGTAGAAGGCACATATTAAATCGAAATAATAGTAGAGGCAAATTGCAGGGCACATTCTACATTATATAATAAATGTAGAATCACTAATCCCTGTTCACAACTGGGTGAAAAACTATTATTTGATTGTATCTGTCTGCATAGTACATGGGACTATATATTTTTGTGTGGGATAAGACCTGATGGTAAGAGACAATAAATGTGGGGCCTATATGGACACCATAAATGATGTAGGTAAGTCATTATCTGTGGTCGGGCTATTAAATCGGATGTACAAGTTCAACGGTTAGCTGTCTGGTAGGGCGATGGTCTATTCCGGATCCCCTGAACCAATATGAGGAATCATATTGCTTCCAACGTAAACTAGTTGCAGAATACTCCTACTGAACATATATTAATCTAATTGGCTAATTTCTAAACTTACTTTTCAATTCCCATACGTTTGCGTCGTACTATATGAAGGATTCGCCCTGCTGTAAAAAGACGCGCCGATGAGAAACGACGCACGAAAACGTCTCGAGACAGAAGTGCTGCTTCCTGGGAACATAGTAAAAACTTTTTTTTTAAATATGTTAGATACTATCAACTTATAACGCTTAATCGCTACACAATTTATATGTCATGCAAGATTGACGCGAGATTTACTTGTGGAAATAAACTATTAAATTAATTTTAAATGAGAAACACATGTATTTTTCACATATAACGCATACATACAAATACATGTGTTTCTCAGTTAAAATATGATTATGTGGAAGTTTCAACAAGCGCCAACAATGAATGATATAGAATAGATTGATTAGTTATTTTTTCTAGATTAAGTAAACACAAGTAGCTTAAATTCGTCAAAACGTCTCATAAGCTACCTACCATGTATTGTCATCTGATTTAAAGATGTACCCAAAATTTCAGCTCAATCGGTTAGATATCTGCTTCAAAATTTAGTTAAAAAATTTAACCCGACCAGATATACAAACACATACATACATTGCAAGTTAAATAAAAACAAGTAAAATGGCGTGTCCATACATACACCGGTTGTATGATTTTTATACTGTCATTATTTTTCCGAAAGGAAAAAGTTTATTTTAGCAGTTTATAAACCTATAACTTTTTTAATGTTTTTTTTAAATGTAGTAAAAGTTAAAGTTATATAAAAAATGTTATGCGTTCCATATGACTAACTTTCAAATGAATAATTTAAAAAACTATATGTTGCTTCTATTTTATAGTGTTATGTTAAATTATATCGTAATTATATATTATAACAAATTCTTAGAGAGTAAAAATAATTAAAAAAAACAGTAAAAAGGCTTTTTATCACTTAAGAGAAACACCATATTTTTTGTCAATAAAAATGAACCAATAAACTTTGGTAACACATTATCGCACATTCATGTTATAAATGAAGACACAATGATGTTGCTAAATTGTAAACGGATTGGGTCAAGACCTCACACCCCCTGACCTAAATAATGTTCTAAGATAATACCGATCATTGTCAAATCGTAACGAGAATTGTTGTTTATACTAGTTAAAGCCTTCAGTTAGGCACTCGTCTTCAGATGAATGTATTTAGGAGCCACAAATATTTTTGTAACAAATTCGTAAAAACCAAGTTTTGTAAATAAGCTATCATGTTAATCGCCTCTGTGGTCAAATAGTGTCAATCTTCGAATTGGATGGACGAGGTCTTGTGTTTGATTCCCGGGTAGAGCAACCTGTTGTTAAAAATTTTTTTCAGTTTATCTGACGAATACGTTATGTATAATAAGATGATGGATTTGTCACCTGTTACATCATGGGATCTAATACTCGTCTTGTAATAACGATTAGTATTCAATATTCTTTATGCTCCGGTACACAGGGAACCATTGTAATTTTTTTTATGGTCATGCAACTTTTCTTAAATGTTTTTCATATTATTCTGAGGAAGCATTACATTGCCCGGGAATGTGCCCTAAGTGGCGATAGGTTTGCTAATAGTGGGTTCTAGTATATCTACTGGACTTACGAGTCGTGGATATACTAGCACACCTCTGCCCACCCCTTCGGGGATAATAGGCGTGAAGGTACTTTTTTTAGTATAGTAAGGCAGAATATCTCTTTTATTTTTGTAACATGCAAAATTATGTATATTGCTCGCTGAGTTTCTTTCGCCAGACCTTCTCAGTGAGTGGCCGTGTTCCGATCCGGTGGTAAATTTTACAATTATATGTATAAGACGCTCCATAAATTCTACTCTATTCTAAAAATATTTACTAAGTAATAGTATGTGTTCAAGCGATAATATATTTAACAGCGATTGTCTGTCTTACTTACTTACCTTAATTGTATAACGAAAGTCAGACAGTCAGACTTTCCTAGTATATTCATGTATAGTATACATGAATATACTAGGAAAATTTTGTGTTTAACCAGTTTTTACTTCTGCAACCCAGAAGGGAAACTAGCTCCATACTTAGATTACACCAAATTCAATGAATCCGGGTTTCCTCACGATGTTTTCCTTCATCGTAACAGCACTCAGAAAATGTACATAAGTTAGGAAAACTCATTGGTTGGTCAAAAACTCATGACGGGGTTCGAACTTGGAGTACCCGAATGGAAGTCCGAAGCACGTACCGCTAGGCCACCGAGGATCCAAATAGCAATAACTTGCAATTTAACTAAATCTATTTATACCTGAAAGACCCAAAGGGACAGAGTAGTAATGACATGTAATTTAACTAAATCCATTTATACCTGATAACCCAAAGGTAAAGAGTAGTAATAACTTGTAATTGAACTAAATCCATTTATACCTGAAAGACCCAAAGGTAAAGAGTAGTAATAACATGTAATTTAACTAAATCCATTTATACCTGAAAGACCCAAAGGTAAAGAGAAGTAATAACATGTAATTTAACTAAATCCATTTATACCTGATATACCCAAAGGTAAAGAGTAGTAATAACTTGTTATTTAACTAAATCCAATTACTTAAGCAAAGCATCTGGGAAAAAATATCTTAAAAGGCAATGTAATCTTAGTTTTTTTTACGTTAATTTACAATTATAAGGTGTTTATTGTTTGTTGCATTAAATTAAATTTAGCGTGCTACTTAGGTATTGTGTTACACTTTTATTATTATTTTTATTAACAAAGCATCTTCAAGCAAGCTAATTATTTTGTAAATCATTTTAAGTACAGGTGCAAGACAAAGTGAATAAAAAACAAATGAAAAATACTTACAACACAATAGCACAGTGACATATCCCTCAAGTATCGCTCAATTTTATAATCATAGCATAAAAATGTTTAAGCTATTATCAATTATTTAAAATCAAAATTTTTGACAAAAAATGTATCACAAAGTCCATCTTTGGTCGTTGCGAAATAAAATTACTATATAAATAAATAAAAATAAATACAAGACTGTGAATCCTAGAAATAAAGTAAAAATTTAACTTATGAATTTTAAAATTCAGAGAGGTTTTATGTGACACGTTTAAGCAATATTTTTTCATAATACAATAAGTCCAAACCAAATTCGACGTTATTGCAAAAACAATAAAGTTTTGCAATTAATTCAATGACAGTTGAAATCAGTATTGAAATAATATTGCTTTAATATGTCACACAATGACCCCAACTAAGAAACTAAGATTTTTTTACACTAAAACCCCAAGATAAAATTAATATGTAGGTTAAAAAAGTAATTATTTCAGAAAATATATTTTTCTTTTTTACTTGATACAGTTCCAAATAAAAAAACCACAAAATCTGTCATTAAAAAGCGAATCGAGTGCAAGTGTTCATTAAAAGAAATGTATAGTGGGATAAACTGAGCGATACAGAAGTGAAGTGCGTGTTCCGGGTGTAAAGCTCGACGCACACAGCACAGAGAGTAGAGAGAGAAGGCGACTGACAGCACTCACGGTGGAGACGGTCTGCACGAGCAGCGCGTCCGAGTCGTCCGAGTGGTGCGCCTCCAGCTCCTCGGGCCGCCGCCAGGTCGACTCCAGGTCGCGCGCCGGGACGCCGAACAACGCGTACCCGAACCCGTTCAGCATTATCCGGTACTGTGTTAGTGATGGGAGAGATCATGAGATACGTGTTTGAGTACGAACAAGAAGGGACAAGTAAAAAAAACCGGCCAAGTGTGAGTGGGGCTCTCGCTCAAACAGCTTTGTACTATAATATGCAAAAATGGCGAAAAAAATCACGTTTGTTGTGTGGGAGCCTCCTCTGAATCAATATAATTCTTCTGGCGACGGACAGCGAATTCTTAGTAATAGGGTTCCGTTCCGGTATGGAACCCTAAAATGTGACCAAAACATTATTGTTTTAATAGTAGATTCACTATCACTATTATGTAGCAAAAACTACAAAAAATCAATACCCATTGATTTACCTGTTTCGGCTGTGATTACGTCAGTGCTCGCTTTAATAGTATTCTGAATTGAGCCGGATAATCGGAAAACTTATTCGCACCAGAAGTTTGTAAGCCTAATTCTAGGTTGGCAACGTATCAGTACTACCTTTGTTGTCTTACTTATTACCATAGTGTGTATTTTAATAATTAATAAATCAAAAAATATATTTAAACTACAAAAAATGTTATGTAATTGTTTTAGTTAACATTTTTTCTATAATCTTTTCGCAGCATATTTCCAACACATTCTTGATAATCAACATTTTTGAGAACCAACGAGTATAAGTCGAGTTTCCATTAGTACGGCATATTCTATCGACAAAAATACAAAAAGGAATGAATATTTTAAAATTACAGACTTTCCCTTGGAATTGTGCACTGAATTTATAACAAAAAAGAACAAATGATTTTTTGTTACCTTTGGTAGTTTGGTTGCGTGAATGGTTTGTATAATCTTGGTTCGTAGGTTCTCTATACTGTGGACACTAAGCCTCATCACCAGGTCGTCTCCCACTCCGATGGTCAGAACGAAAGTCTCCGTGTACCTTGCAGCCTCTCTGCTTATTAATCCCGCTGGAATTTAAAGAAATACATCAATGTATAACAAAAATAAAATTAGCGAAGTATGAGTTGAACTAGCATAAAGCGGTCCCGTACCACCTTGAAATATACACTGCTCGTATATATTATTAAGGACAGCTATTTTTGTCATAAATATATTTATTTGTCTAGCACCTTATTGTAGGCACTTAAATTAAAAAATCCGTCGAATGCGTTTATCTATAAAAATGGTAAAAAATCATGTTTGTTGTATGGAAGCATCCTTTATATATTTTATTTTATTCTGTTTATAGTACTTTTTGTTATAGCGACAACAGAAATACATCATCTGTGAAAATTTCAACTCTCTAGCTATCACAGTTCATGAGATACAGCCTGGTGACAAACAGAAAGACGGACAGCGGAAGTCTTAATAATAGGGTTCCGTTTTTTACCCTTCAGGTACGGAATCCTAAAACCGGATTGAAAAAAAACTTTTAATAATAATACAAGAGATATAAGCTACGATTTATTTATCATGAATTTATGTAATGCTTTATTGTACATAAGACTTCACCATTATTTGAGACTTAAGTAAATAGTAGGATATATTTACCTGGTGTTGAAAATGCGAACACCTTGAGGTGAGGGTACCTTGGCCTTAATTTTAGTGCTACCAATACTGCTACTCCAGCACCAAGGCTGTGACCTGGAAATAATAATATATTTGAACGCTAAAATTGCTTATTAATCACCTCTATGGTCCAGCTCAATCAGTGTCCAAATTTGATGCACGAGGTCCCGGGTTCGATTCCGGATAGGTCCGGTTTTTGTAGTTTTACTGCGTTATAATTTATTATATATGTAGATGATACGTTATGAAAAGATTGTACAAGCGACACTTACAACGTTCACCCTATTGGCTAATATTTAACATTTATATTTTTTGTCATAATCAATATAAATTAATAAAAACACAAATCAATCTTAGGAATATTAATTAGTTATTACATAGTCTAGAATATTTAAAACGTTATGTAATAAAATTTTTTTTTATTTCCAAACATAATATTTCATAACTATAAATATTAATTTTACGGCGCTAATAAATCTTAAATTTGTGCTACTTTCTATTAGATTGTACAATTTGCAATTGGGTAAAATTTTTGAAACTGCAATCAAGAGTTAATAAACGCAATAAAATTGCAATAGGGTAATGGAGCCAATCTTGAACACAGACCCAATTATTGGCAGCCTCATGAAACATTTTTTTAAATTATTATTGTTAGTAAATTTTCCTCGACCTTTGGCCATGATGCCTATTCTGTCGTATAATCAGTACCTAAAGTAAAGCGGTGGCATCCTTACATAAGATCATCGAGCGAGATTTGGCGGCAAGGAGGGTATTCACAATAAAACAATTTCTTCATGAATACTTCAATAGTGAATTTTACTTGATTAAAATTCTACCAAAATTAACTGATTTTAGTCAACATTTACACGAAATTCAATAATCATGAAAAAAAAACTGCGTTTCTTCGCTCGATTCCACCAAAACTCATTAATAAGAATAAATTTGTATTTTAATACTGACAACATTCAAATGTCTGTTCAACTGTCATTTGTTTATAAATTTCATGTCTGCTGTTCAGTCATTTTCTGATTAGTGTTTAAAAAATTAAGAGCGTTGTACCGGAAAAAAATGTTCTTTATCTCTATCTCTGTATTTTTATATTACATTTAGTTGACAATGCCCTTATGGCGGCAGAAATAGGTAAGGCGGTGAATACCTGAGCCATTTGTCACTGAATGGTCATATTGGAAGTGACCCAATTAACCTGTGCTCGCCTCTTAAGAGCTGCCTGATAGGAAGGCAGATGGTCTATTCTCGACAAAGGACCCGGGACCAATACAGGATATTATCCCGTCTAATATAATTCTTGCAACATTTTCATTACTGCTCCAAAACTATTAGTCATAGCGTGATCATATAACCTATAGCCAATGAATAAGACTATTTAATACAAAAATAATCAATCCAAACCAATAGTTCCTGAGATTAGCGCTTTTACCGAAGCAAAAAACTCTTCAGCTCAATAGATATAGATTTTTTGCATTTTGTTGTTAATAGTGAGATAGATATAAACGTTATGTGGGGGTGTGAGAGGGATGACACAACTTCAAGGGTTCCTCTTGAGCACATACCTGTAAGTATCAAGTCGTAGTGTGGGAACTGCTGGAATGCTCGTTCTAGTACTGGTATCAACCGCTTCAGCATTTTAGCAGCACCCATGGACATGCCTTTGTGAGCTGCTGTATCCTCTGGCAAGCCTGCAAGAAATAGCGTGATATTATTTACAGAACTTAGGGTAAAAGTAGATGATGGTAATAATTCTACTGGACAGTTACTAAACTTATTTTAAACTAGTTGTGCCTGCGCCATCGTCCGCGTTTTTTATTTGTTTTATTTTCACATTTCTAAAACATAAGTAGCCCAAGCAGTTTCTTATTAAATTAGCTTTGTGCCAGTGAAAGTCCCGTCAAGATCGGTCCAGTCGTTTCAGAGATTAGCGGATACAAACAGATAGACAAATAATCAAAAAAATATTGTTTTGGTATTGATACCTTGTAGACATACATTTGCATTTAGTAAAAAACAATTATTTTAATATTACATACAGACACTCCAATTTTATTTATTTGTATAGATAAATATAAAAGGGTAAGCAGAATACATATGCACCCACGATTAGCCGACGATGCTAGGTCCCATGATGTGACAGATGTGGCTAAACCTTAAGTCAGAAAACTGTTTGGTATTGGCGGGGTTCAAACCTAGACTACCGAAATAGAAATCTGAAGCGCGTACCAAAGATATAAAAGAACGAAATATAATAATCACCCCTATATTTTCCTTCTTTGGGTTGAATGAATGAATGAATACTTTATTGCACAACAATACACACACGTTATGAAAAACATCTAATTATTCTTAGTACCTGGGCGACCGAGTTTAGCTCACTAGTTCTTTTTTGTCAGTTCAGCTTTCGCCTACTTGAAGAAATTGCTATCTGACGGTAAGTCCACGAAACCGGAGTCGGTACTTATTTTACACCAAGTGCTACCGACAGAGTTGTATAGATGTCGTCGTTCGCAATTTCATAAGGCCAATTCTAGATCAATTTTTTAACTGTAGTTTTGTGAGACATAATAGTTATTTCAATCAATTTATACCCCCTAAAGCCCATAGGTATCAAATTTAAGCAAAACGTTAGGGCCGTTTCCGAGATCGCCGTTATTAATAAATATATATACAAGAATTGCTCGTTTAAAAGTATTACATAACACAAGTTATATTAATTGGTATAGCTTCTGGGAATAATTTGGTGAATACGAACCACTTTGTAATAGACACATCAGGTTACTTGTGGAGTAGTTTGGTTCAAAGTGCTTTGTTTTAAGTTCAACAAGTTCCAAACTATGGGAAACAATTTCCATATATTGTGTGGTACGAACATACTTGTTAGTATAAAGTTTTACCTTTGGTTAGAGGTAAAATACTTTGGTATTTGGAAAGAACGAGGATGATAGTCCATATTACGTTTAGGGAATATAGTACCTGGATGACCGAGCATTGTCCGGTTCTTTTTAAATTATATTCTTCATTTTTTTCTTTTTTTTATTCAAAATAATTGAATGTCAAAACTTAAGACCTAGTTAACAATGTCCAAAAAACAAGAAATATAAGATTATAAATATAATTGCACATGTAAATGTTGCAATATCGAACATACAAGTTTAAGTCAATATTTACTTATAACTATGCAAATTACTTAATGATAAAATATGAATAATCAGTAACCAGGCAACCACTGTTATTTTTCAATAACTAATAAAAATATCTGAGCAACCAAACTCTAGTAAGCCTATCTCTAACTGAAGATATGTTATTAAAATCGGCTATAACACGACGTTTTCTGAAAATATAACCTAGCTAGGTCGATTTATTGCCCTCGACACCCCCTAAATACAAAATATCAAGAAAATTTTTGGAGTTGTTCCCGAGTTTTTTGATATATAATAATTTCTCGTTTAAAGGTGTTAGATATTAATTTAGTATGGTCAATATTGACGAACGAGGTTCCAAGTTTGATTTCCGAGTGGGGCAAAACTTATAACACAAGTTTGAGGAACAATTTTCTATGATTTTTTTCAGTTTATCTGAAAAATATAACGCTGCATGAGATTATGTTTGTGTCCAATATGGCGACGGAGTTGTCACCTGTAATAAAATTGTAATAAGCGAAAGCCTTATCGAAAATCAATAACTAGCAGTCCCCGCGAATTTCGTTCGTGTCATGTAGTTTTTTTAATCTTATTTTCAAAGTAATAATAATTATTGTAAAAAAATAAAACCACACAAATCACAAAATCGGTCCAGATGTTCTTGAGTTATA
>DVZL01002928.1:0-14694 GCA_018236625.1 Lasaia peninsularis
TTTGATCGGTCCAATTGGAAGTCGTTGGGGGAGGCCTATGTTCAGCAGTGGACATCCTATGGCTGAAATGATGATGAATGATGATGATATTTTTGCTGTCACTATAAGAAATAATAAAATACTTAAAACATAAAAAAATATATGTAGAGGATATTCTCATACAACAAACGTTACATTTTACGTTTTTTGCGGTTTATTATAGATAATGTTACTCTGCGTGCGCTAGTCCGTCTCGCACTTGGCCGGTTCTATTTGTAAATTCAGTACACAGTTTAAAGATTGTTTTTTTTAAGTTTCTAAGCTTGTTTTTTATGTATTACCTGTGAATGATGTTCCAAAAATTTGTAATTATGGTTTACCCAATGATTTATAATAATCTGTTACCTCCGAACCCACCTTAACTAATCAGTTATCAGCCGGTTAACCGGAAAGGATCGTTAATTAGCGAACCTCCTTTGTGTTCATCCCCATATGTTATAATTATATTATCCACGTATTTCTTGGTTAACATATATCCGGTAAATATTACTCAAGATAATATTCGTAATTCTGAAAACGCCCCCGTGTTTGTCCGGATCCCCTGTGGAGAATAGATCATCTGCCTTTCTACCAGGCAGCTTGTAAGATTGCTTAGTTTAATTGGATCACTACCAACAAAACCACAGGTTGTAGACTGCTGTGCAGCAACTAACGGGTCCATACACCTCCTTATCTATTCTGTCACTTTTGTTTCGTGTTCCAGTTCCGAGGGTAGGGTAACCGGTAGACTATCAGTATTAGGTATATAGGTATTAGGTCTGATAGTCTAACCTGACTGAATCTACAACATGCATAAATTTTAAATTTCTATTACCATCAGGAGTCATGTGATTGTTCGCTGTCTTATCTCCTCAAAAAGGCGTATTTAGATATCTGTTTAACAAATTCTTTTTAAAATTATAATTACTTAATATTTGCTGATTTTTTTTACTTCCCTAGTTCTGCTGTTAAAGAGATTCTTAAAACTTTTTTAATACATGTTGTTTTTATTATGCTATTAGCTGTTTCCGCATTTTTATTAATTCATTTTATACGTTTCTAAAATAAAAGCAGTCTTAGCCATTCCTTATTAAATTGGCTGTCTGCCAGGTAAAGTCCCGTCAAAATCGGTCCAACCGTTTCAGAGATTAGCGGGTACAAACAGAAAGACAGACCACAATTCTTAAAATGACTATTTTGGCATGTGTACCTTATACGTATATGCAGTTAGTAGAAAGCGGTTATTTTAATGTTACATACAGACACTCCAATTTTATTTATTGTTATAAATTAGATCGAATTCCTAAAATTTATATTTCTAATAAGATCGAATTCTCGAACTCTATTCCTACAAATTAAAAGCGAAAAAACTTTTTAGAAAAAGCTTTCATTTAAACGCTCCATAAAGAAGAAAAGCCCTTTCATTTTATACCATATTGTAAAAGTGCATTAAAGTAACTATTCCGCCACCTTGGATGGACAGCCATATTGGATTTAGAATGACATCCCATTATTTTTCGAGTTGTTCTCAACGAACTTTTTTATTTGATACTCATATTGTAGAAGTGCTTTAAAAAAATAGTATTCCGCCATCTTGGTTGGTCCGCCGTCCGCAATATTGGATTTTGAATGACGTCACATACCTACTTTATCGTGCATTATCGTCCAAACTAAACGTGTATACAAAATTTCATCTCAATCAGATGAAGATATCTACCTACAAAATTGAGTGCTAAGATTGCACACTAACCCGTTGCAAATTAAATAAAAGCTTTTAAAAATGTACTTATATTTTCAGTACCCGCTACCGCTTTTGACTTGAGGCCACTCATTCAAATTTCCCTGAGGCAGCAATATAACACAATACCGCTTCGTATCGGGGCTTCCTGTATTTGTTGGCTTCTACAATTGTCGCCATTTCACGCAATACCATCGACCCGGTTTCTATTAATTTCACTCACGTTAGCTTAACAGTTAATGAGAATTGCTATATTTTCTATTGTCGGCATTTGGTCGGCAAAATTGGAGTATCTGTATGTAATATTAAAATAAAAGCTTTTTATTTAATGCGTCTGTATATTAACAAGGTACCATATGCATACCAAAACAACATTTTTTAGAATTTTTGTCTGTCTGTTTGTACCCACTAATCTTTGAAACGGGGGGCATTTCACTGCGAGTTTATTCAGTAAAAAGTGGTTATTTTAATATTACATACATACACTCCAATTTTATTTATCTGTATGGATGTTGCCTAGAAGAATATATATTTTTTATTTAGTTTGATAGGTGCTTAGAACTTCCTAATATGAGTAATATTTTTTTATATTTCAATGAAATTAAATCAGCAATGAAATCGTAATAGAAACTCTCAAAGGTTTTCTTGGAAAATACAATACCTTTGATATATAAGATGACTTTATATGAGAACTTTTTCTAGAAATCATAAAGCAAATTGCACTTTTATATCGAAACGATTTTTTCCGAGAAATAAAACTTCGTCTATATGAGTCTAAGGAAATACATTAATGGGTAATTTCTCAACGTTTAGAAAAGGTTTATAAGAGACAGTAAATATATTGATCAGGACTCCCATAAATTAATTCCATAAATAACAATAGAAGATTAATTTTTTTATATAATATTGGAAGACAAACAAGCAGACGGATTTCCTGATGGTAAGAAATACACGTCGCCTATAGACACAAAAGATGGAAGTGGTGCGTTGCCAATCTGAGGCTGGGATGGTGAGCCTCTTTCGCGAGTACGTTAACCGGCTACCCTATCCTCCAAACCAGAACACGACAATGACGAGTATTGATGCTATTATGGCAGCAATAGGTAAGACAGAGGTACCAATCCGGGCGAGTCGTTGCGAGACTCTACCACCTAATCAATGTCACGGTGTTGATGACAATAGACACTGGGCTCGCCTCTTACGAGCTACCGGGATGGAAGGCAATTGGCTTATTCTACAATGCTATGTATATGATATTATCATTAAAAAATTGGATACCCTTTGAAAAAATTCCCTGTATAAAGATTTCCATTACAAAATAATACGTACATCAGAACAATGTTCGTCATAAATGTGCTTAATAAGCAAGTTCAAAGAAAAGGAAATGTTAAGAACCCTTTAGAATAGTAATAAAAACTGATCTTGCACTTTATAGCGCTCGTGTCGCGATTTCACTCTTTTATGATACTGAAGTCGCAGTTCGAGCTTTTTATTAGAATGTTCAGTTACAACTCAAGCGGAGATCTCAAAGACGTACTTAAAGCGAAATTCATAGTTATTTTGTAATTTGTCGGTGTCGGGCTGTGACGATCTCATCGCTCCCTAGTAGTAATGTTAGTTTTAAGGTACCGTATCTAAAGCATAATAACGGTACCCTATTACTGAGAATTCGCCACAGTCCATCTGTCTGTCTGCCCGCCTAAGCCCATATATTTATTGCACCATCGTTTTTGTATGTGCTTCCACCAAATAAATGGTTTTTAATCTATACAAATAAATAAAATTTGAGTGTCTGCATGTAATACTAAAATGACCGCTTTTATATAAAGGTATATTTACAAGATGTCCGAAAATATATTTTTTTGAATTTTCTTCTGTCTGTCTTTCTGTTTCTGTCTATCTGTCGGTCTGTCTATCTTTATCTTTCTGTCTGTGTCTATCTGTCCGTCCATCCGTCCATCCGTCCGTCAGTCTATCCGTCCGTAGCTCAGGATACTTTTATTCAGTTAAACTCAAACGTGGACGAAGCCGCGAGCATAGCCAATATATATAAAACGATAGAACCTTAACTTTAAATTAGGTATAAGCAAAGAATAATGGGTGTTTAATTACTGCAAAAAGTGTTATCAAAGCCTCAAAAACGTACGACCCAGTGAATAAGCCAGGCCATTTATTTTTAAACGCCACCAACACGAACTCGTAATAAAAAAAGACAATCCCGAGGCTGAACTCCCATTCGGAATTCAGAAGTCCAGTATTGACTTCGCCAGTAATATTTTGAAACTAATAGCCGTATAGTCGTAAACTCAAAATTGTTTCAACAACAAAGTTCGTCTATTGCTCGGCACTCCAATTGGAAACTAGTCTGATTTAAATTTTCAAACATTTGTGTCACATAGAAATAGTTTCACAAGACCCAAAATGTTACATATGTAATGGATCTAGATTCTCGACTAAGTCCATAGATTTCTATAGTAGTAAGATAGATGATGCAATCTTATTAAATTACACGTGTTTATGTTACTCTATTCCGCCAATGTAGTATAATATCTTAGCAATTGTTAACCTCCACAAGTTTAGTAGCTAGTCCATACTAGCTACTAAAATTGTAGAGGTTTCCATAAATATGTCTAAAAGGAAACATTGTTTCGGTATCCACACCATTTTGCTAGTCACCTAGTGGAGTAATGATGCCACGAATAGTTAATTGGCTGAATACCGAATATTCGGCAACGCCTTCGGCCGAATATAAGGCCGCCAAATATTCGGCACGAAATACATAATGGTCAGGGGCGCATTAGCTGGATTAAGACAAACGCAACCCGTTTTCTTCGTTGCGTTGGCGCGGCAGGTTTATCTTTCTTCTCCTGGATAGCGTGTATAGTGAGAGGTTCTGAGGCTGGTAACATTTACAGTAGAAAGCGTAATCGATTGCTACCGAAAAATGCTCCAAAACTTGTTTTTACCCATCAAAACTTACCACTATCCAATTTTAATTACTAAGGATTTGGCAATAAATACATAATTTTGAGAAATATAACGTGTCTTTTCTACATGATTTCGTATTCGGTATTCGGCCGAATAGTACATGTTATTCGGCCGAATACCGAATAGCAAAAATAGTTGCCGAATATTCGTGACAACTCTAGTCTGGAGTTGGCAAAATAAGCAAATAACTTTATATACTTTATAAAATGATGATAGATTTAGTATCCGTTTACAAACTGTGCCCGCGACATCGTCCGCGTTTTTATTTAATAATGTTAATTTACATATTTCTAAAATAAAATTTTGATATACATTTTTAATCCTTATTACATCAACTGCAAAAGAAGTCCCGTCAAAATCAGTTCAGCTGTTCCAGACATTAGCCGGAACAGACATACAGACTAAAATTGTAAAAAATATTATCATTGGTCGAGTGGCTAGCGTACACGCCTAACCACATCGACTAACCATGAGGCTCGGGTTCGATTTCCAACGGGGAGAGACATTTGTGTGATGAACATAGATGTTTGTATTTCCGGGTTTGGGTGTTTATTAATTTTATTCTTGTATATATTTTAGCATTTCTATGTATTAGTATCGTTTGTCTAACATCCATAACACAAGCATATAATTTACTCCCTTTGGGGTTAGATCAATTTGTGTAATTTGTCCAGTAATATTTATTTAAACATGTGCATTTAGTAAAAAGCTGTTACTTTAATATTACATACAGACACACCAATTTTATTTATTTTCATAGGTAAAGTAGTTCTACAAAGGATCGAAACGTTGAAAATATTTACAAATGAATCATAATATATCCAATACAAAAATGGATGTCACGAAAAATAACGACAAAATGGCAGCCGTAATATTGTTAATCGTTGTCATGGAGTGGAACAGCAAACGTTCCGGCGAAGTTGATAACGTACGAGACACGTTCCGTGCGACACATTTGTACGGAATTATCGGCGAGCGTCCGTTAATATTGTATGTTACCCCCCCGGGACATCTCTCTTACAAATATAACTCGCAACGTGAATTTCCCTGCAGATTCAGTGTTCACGCGTATCGGTATTATAATAACATGATTGCATAAGTTTTTTAAACATTCGTACATTTCATTTGAAATTTAAACATGTTAGCAATCATATTGGATACTAGTTGTGCCCGCGACTTTATCCGCGTTTTATTTTACACATTTCTAAAATCAAAGCAGCCTAAGCCGTTCCTTGTTACATTAGCTGTCTACCAGTGAAAGTCCCGTCAAAATCGGTCCAGCCGTTTCAGAGATTAGCGGGTATAAAAGCGAGTGTTTGTATGTAATATTAAAACATGCGATTTGTAGTAAGCGCATGTGTATATTTACAAGATACATAATAACCAAAACAACATTTTTTTAAATTCTTGTCAGTCTGTTTGTACCCGCTTATCTCTGAAACGGCTGGACCAATTTTGACGGGACTTTCCTTAGCAGACAGCTAATGTAATAAGGAACGGCTTGAGCTATTTTAGAATTTCATTTTAGAAATGTATGAAATAAATTAATTAAATAAAAATGCAGACGAAGTCGCGGACACAACTAGGTATTTATATTTTATAACTAATTTGATTACCATACACATATGATAGAAAGCGTAACAGACTTGCAACTTTCAGAATTATAATGTTAGTAGTAACTATACATCTGCTAACTCATTAGGTGACATGGGCATGACGATATTTACTTCAGTTGCGAGTTAGACTAGCGCACGAGGGGTTCCGTACTGATATCTATAAAAAAGCATAAAAGTTTGTTGTATGGGAGTATCCTGCATATTTTTATTTTATTATGTTTTTAATGTTTTCATTATAGCGGTAACAAAAATACATCATCTGTGAAAATTTGAACCGTCTAGCTATTACGGTTCATGAGATACGGCCTGGTGATAGACAGACAGAAAGATAGTCAGCGAAGTCTTAATATTAGGATCCCGATTTTAACATTCGAACATGTTAATTTGATAATGAATATGTTCCAATATTAAAAAAAAACATATATTAACCACAATGAACTTAAAAATTTTACTTTTAAATCACTAATCATAATAAAAAAGCGTCGAACCGTAGTTAGTTAAATATGAATTGTAAATCTTGATTCAAGAAATTCATTTTCAATCAGAGTTGATAAGAAAATTCTAAATAATAAAAACAGAAGCGAGCTATGTGAGTTATTTGTTCTGTTATCGTCCAAACTGTCTTTGTTCTCCTATTAACATGACACATACCTAATATGGATTTATATATGTACAAGCCTTCCGTCGTCGACTTAGCCCGCGTGAATTAATATTTTAATAACATGGATGATTTTAAAAAATATTTTTTTCCGATTTATATTTATTGCGTAAAAACTACCCTCTTTAAATGTAGTCGGTCAAAAATTATCTTGTGTTTTTCTCATGTAAATATCTTACTGTAAAGTTTCATCCAAATCCGTTTAGTAGTTTTTTCGTGAAAGAGTTACAAAAATCCTTATATCATTATCATCATCCATCTATACTTGCAAACATTCGCGTTTATAATATTAGTAGGATATATTTTTTTTTAATAAATCTTTGAATTAAAAACATTTATGTATGTATAACATATTATTGGTTTCCGTACTCAAAGGGTAAAATGCCTTATCGTTAATTAGTAGTTAATTATTAATTAGTAGTTTTTTTTGTCTGTCTGTCACAAGGTGTATTTCATGAACCGTGATAGTTAGTAGTTGGAATTTTCACAGGCGGTGTACTTGTATTTTTTATATTGGATAAGTAAGAGACAACCGCGGCCTATAGACACCATAGAGTGTAGGTGCGTCACTGTCCTGTGGCTGGGATCTTAGGCCATCTAGCTACCCTACCCTCCGAACCGGAACACGACAATGTCTTATGGCGACAGGAAAAGATAGGGTGGTAGATCTCTACCCAGGCGAGTTGCTGCACAGCACTCTACCACAAGTGGTCTTGTTGGAAAGGACCTAGTTAGCCTTTCAGAAAGTTTCTAAAGTTTTTTCCAATTCGGTTTTTTCTCAATTTTATAAAAAGTACATATCTCTTTTTACCGTCCACATTAATGGCACTTTTACGAAATGGAAACTCATACGAAAGTTGCAGTAAAAATTTTTGTTGCTAATAAAAGTACGACAGTGTACTCATGATATTTCTGATATAAAAGCCTTTCGGAATGAAAATGTAATGGAACTTTCAACTTCAGATATCTTAATATAAAATACTTATGTCTTTTTTATGTGGGCTTAATGTGTCTAATTTTTTAGCCTTATTTATTTCCGGGACTTGAAATACCTATTACTTCAATTTCAAGTTCGTTTATTTGCTTTTAGTAGAGTTCACCGTTTTTTCGTGATGTAAAGGTACGGCTCTCGCTTGTTAAGACCATTAGCCGCGCAGGGTCCCGGCTTCAATTCCCAGGTCGGACAATTTTTCTTAAAGGTTTTTTAGGATTTTACTGAGTAAGCATTACATTGCCAGGAATTGGAATGTGCCCGAAGTGGCGATAGCCTTGTCAACTATCACATCAAGGCCCTAGTACCTTTGCTAATCGTGGGAGTTCTAGTATATCTACTAGACTCACGAGTTGTGGATATACTAGCATACCTCTGTCTACCCCTTCGAGAATAATAGGCGTGAACGTGAAAGAAGAGGCGTGAAAAGAAACTTTTTATAGTATGTACTACTAACACCATAAATTGACATGCGAATATACAACATTTCAAAAAGTATAATAAATTATACCTAATAAATTTAATTGATATAAGTTATTTATACATTAAATTGTTTGTCATCAAAATATTCTTTAATATTGTAATATGCTTTCCCTTTAAGGCATCTTGCTAGCGTTAGCTTGAAACGGTTGAATGGTAGTTCTCGGATATTTTTCGGGATTTTATTACAAATATCGACCATTCTTTGCACGACACTTTTTTCTATAAAATGTTGTCCTGCTAGAAGGCACTTCCGGTCTTGTGGGATCCCGAGATGTATGCTCTTTATAATTGATAGCCCAAAATGATATAATGACAATAACATTGTCAACAAGACGCTTTGCTTTATTTGTTTGCCAGTTCACTGTCATATCTCAATAAAAAATAAGAATATGTTGTCGTTGCCTATCTCGGTAGTCGAATCCGTGGTAGGGCATCAAAGTTGACTCCTAACTCCTCCCGACCACAGAGACATATAACTCAAAAAAACTAAATAAGTTATAATAGTCATATTATAGAACTTTGTTGCATTAATAATATATAAATAATCTTTATTTTCCGTAACGAGTCCATATTTAGAGAGTAGCTGTTTTTTTTTAATTATTTTATTTAATGCATTTCTAAAATAAAATTCTAAGTAGCCTAAGCAATTCCTTGTTACATCGACTGTCTACCTGTGAAAGTTCCGTCAAAATAGGTCCAGCTGTTTGAGATATTAGCGGGTACAAAAAGACAGACGATATCAAATTCTAAAAAATATTATTTTATTACATCTTGTAAATACAAATATGTATTGAGTAAATAGCGTTTATTTCAATATTAAATACAGACACTCTAATTTTATTTATTTGTATAGATGTCCTGGTTAATGGCAGGAAGCAATGGTTATAAGAAAGTAATGAATAAATTTCCAAAGTTATAATTCGAGTTGAAGTTCCTGGCCCATTCCCAGTGGCCTCAGTACAAATTGTTTTATGGATCTGATCAACTTGATCCGACTGTATGTAGCTTAAGTTATTTCGTACAGTCGGCCAGAAACATGCTATAATATTTTTGAAAAAAATCTATTAAATTCTTTTAATGTCAAAATTTTTTTGCTAATTCAGTGGTTTTATTCTAGTAAAACAGTAGGTACATAAAACTATTTTCTGTATTATATACATAATGTTTGAAAATTCCAGAAAAAAAATGGTTGATAAGATGTTGGAAAAGAAATTGCTTTTTTTTTAATGGATTATCTGTTTGTACGAGGTTCATTTGTAAAATAAAAATAACATTTTATATATTATTTTTAATTAGATTTGCATTATTCGTATAATTTAAAATAAAAATCTAAGCAATGTTTCTCAAAATAAATAATCAAAGACGTGGATATAGGAAGAAAATATATATTTATATTTTTATATCTGAAAAAGCTGGAGTGATTTTGACAAAACGTTCACTAACATACAGCTGATGTAGAGTTTTTTAGTTCCAGCTAGTATTCGCCTTTCGATATGGAATTGTCTATGTGAAATAAGATATTTTTAATTTAATTCTGTTTCAGTTTTACACTTAGTTATTGAAGCTGACTGTACTCTTACTTTAATTTATGTATCGTGGATGAGTTAATAGTTGTCGGTCGAAATGTTTATAGGGTCATAAAGTAACCCATACGAAAATTTTAATATAGGCTTTATTATAATAAACCGGCCGTGTGCAAGTCGGAGTCAAACACAAATAATTCCGTACCATTATCTGTAGTAATTAAAATCACTTTTGTTGCATTGGAGCCTCCTTTGCATATTAACTTTATTCTGTTTTCAGTTTTTTGTTATAATGACAATAGGCAAAATTAACTAAATAAAATTTTATTTAATTTGTTAATTTTGTGCCTTATTACATTAGCTTTTTGGCAGTGGAAGTCCCGGTAAAATCGGTCGAGCCGTTTCGGAGATTAGCGGGTACAAGACAGACAGACAGATAGATAGACAGATAGACAGACAAAAATCCTAAAAAATGTTGTTTTGGTATATGTACCTTGTAAATATACATATGCACTAAGTATAAAGTGGCTATTTTAATATTGCATACAAATACTCCATTCCTGTCTGTCCTTATGTATATCCGTGCGAAGCCGAGGTGAGTCGCTAGTTATTTGTATAATAAACTTCACTGCATAAAATACCAACATATCCGCCATATTTAATTATACTTAACACAAAGATCATTTAACAAAAGGGAAGAGGAAAAATGCCGCCCAAATTTCCTTTATTATTTAATTATTGAAGACACTAAAGGAAAGAAGAAAATTCCATGGGAAGACCGCACACTAGGGAACTAATGAAATAAAGGCAGTGAATAAAGGATAATAAAAGCGTAGCTTAACCCGCGTAAATAGATTTGACGCCTATAAACTAATTTGCCGGTCAACCAAGCGGCAGTGCTATGAAAGTTTCTAATAAACTTGTTTATTGCGTACACTCTGAGTTTAGGGTTGCCATTTTAGAAATATCATGAGGTTTGGTAGTTTTTTTATACCATTGGAAAGAAAATTTTACTATTTTTTAAACCCCACATTACAGTGACAGTATTTTTAATAAATCATTAAAAATTTTAATATTTTTAGAAGAATTACTAAAAAAACTGAATTTATAGCTTTAAGTTTTATGAATTTCTAAAACTATACAAGCATATTCTGAAAAATAAAACTGTCCAACTGAATAAATATTGCATGATAAAAAAAAAAACAATCACATGTGGGGTTTTAAAATTAATTCACTAATTTACCGAGAAACATTTAAATCACATTTTAATTATAGTTTACAATTATTATAATAATTATTACTTAATTTTTTAATTTTAATAATAAAAAAATAATAAATATCCCTGGACAAATTACACCAATAACTGGTCTACTCTTAAAGCAAGCAAATTATTATGTCATGAGTGTTAGTTCTGGTACATATACCAGAATAAATTTAATAAGCATCCAGACCCGGAAATGCAGATATCTAGATTCATCATACAAATGTCGGTCCCCTTCAAGAATCGAACCCAGGCATCGCATTTGGTCGGCGGCGTTAGGCGTGTAGTGTACTCTAACCCCTCGACCAAAAAGGTGGTCATGATCTTTTAATCTTGCATTTCTGGTATTTCCTCTCTCCCGGGACCACGTTTTTATTTAATTATTTTATATTATACATATTGTATAACATAAAATTTAAAAATAAAAAAAGCGTAAATTATGTAATAAGGAACATCAGCTATCTGCCAGTGAAAGTCCCGTCAAAATTAGTCCAGCCGTTTCAGGGATACCTATGCTCGTACAAACAGACAGAGGTAGACAAAATTTCTAAAAAATATTATTTTGATATATGTACTTACATTGTAAACTTACATGTGCATTTGATAAAAAGCGGTTGTTTTAATATTATGTTTAGTGTGTGCTTGTAACGTTAATTTCTATGTGAAAAAGTAAATATTTATTTCTTGTAATTACAAGAAAGAAATAAAGCGAAGGCGTCATTTTCCAAATTAAAACTGCGTTTACTTGAATCAACTTTTATTTTCTATTGGCCATTTATTAACTTAATTATTTAAATAACTTTGGCAAACAATGACATACACCTGATTTTGGTGTGTCCTTTTTTGTGGTTCTAGCTCGAATGATTCATCGTCTTGTCATTTGCACTTTCTTTAATTAGCCATTAATCGGAAAGAGACGCAAGTCATGCCACCGAAAAAATAACCAATCAGGAGGCGCCGGAAATGAGGCAATCAATACAGACTTTTATTCTAGTCAGTTGCCATTCTTATTATTTGTTTTATCAATAACTTAATAACCGTGTTGTTCCGGGTTTCGTTGTAGCATAGGCCAACTGCCTTCAACCCAGGCAGGTCGTAAGAGGCGAGTATAGGGGTTATTGTCACCAACACCGTGACATTGACTAGGTGGTAGAGTCTGGCAACGACTCGCCCGGATTGGTACCACTGTCTTATTTATTCCTGCCATAATAGCGACAGTGCTCGCCATTGTCGTGTTCTGGTTTAGGGGATAGGGTAGCCGGTAAACTTACTCGCGCAAGAGCCTTACCACCCTAGTCTCAGGCGACGTGAATTTCTTACCATCAGGAAATCCGTCTGCTTGTTTGCCTTCCATTATCATAAAAAAAATCTAACATACATAATATCTATTGTTCGTTAAAAATATTAAGAAAACGAGAAAATTCAGACGTAATGGCGAGTGGAAAAGTGTGGACACATGCTAAATTATCATTTCGTACGATTTAAAATTTCAGCCTTAGGTTAAAAAACCGCTTTAAGGCTTTCAACCTTGGACCGAGGTTAAATGAAATACCCATTTATACAAAACGAATTTAACCCTCGAGCGTATCATTTGTAAAACAAATGTCTGTCCGCTAATCAATCATGGGAGCATTACTCGGAAAAGGTTTTTTTATTTTATAACAAACGCTGGATTATTTAAAATGGAAAAAATGTTTTTTTTTGCTAATATTTGTTATTTTATATCGTGGTGTAGGTATGCGACGACCCCATTGCTTATTAGTGAATTTTAATTTATTCCTTACCCAAAAGT
This sequence comes from Lasaia peninsularis, assembly GCA_018236625.1. Taxonomy (NCBI): domain Eukaryota; kingdom Metazoa; phylum Arthropoda; class Insecta; order Lepidoptera; family Riodinidae; genus Lasaia; species Lasaia peninsularis. The sequence continues at coordinate 13,069 of DVZL01002928.1, forward strand.
AACTCTCTTAAGATTCCGCCGTCTTTCTGTCTGTCACCAGGCTGTAGCTCGTGAACCGTGATAGTTAGATAGTTGTAATTTTCACAGATGATACATTTCTATTGCCACTACAACAACTAAAAAATCCGTCAAGTGCGAGTTGGACTTGCGTACATAGCGTTCCGTAGAATTATCTATTATAATAACGGTAAATAATTCAAATTTATTGTATGGGAGCACCCTTTATATATTTATTTTATTTTGTTTTTATTATTTGTACTGAATTACATCATCTGTGAACATTTCAACTCTCTAGCTATCAAGGTTCATGAGATACAGCCTGGTGACAGACAGACAGACCGACGTACAGCAAAGTTAGTAATAGGGTTCCGTTTTTTACCCATTGGGTATGAAACCCTAAAAACAGAATTAAACAAATATACATATAAAGGTAGCTCCCATATAACAATCGTGATTTTTTTGTTGTTTCTATAGATAATGATACGAAACCCTTCGTGCGCGAGGCAGACTCGCACTTGGCCGGGTTTTTTTTATATCATTAGACTTTAAACAAACACGTATCCATCCTGATGGTAAGAGATAACCATGGCTATTAGACCTAGATGTTGAAGGTATGTCGCTGTCCTTTTTCCGGGATGTAAGGTTTTTGTACATCCCCGGAATCGTCACGTTCAGAACCGGAACTTGACAATGTGATTATTTCAACAAAAATAGACAAGGTGGCGGATCTATTTCCAGAAAAGCTCCTACACAAAGTATTTGGTCTATACCCAACACTGCCTAGTAGAGAAGCCAAGGTCTACTTTTCACAGGAAAAATATTATTAGTAGTATTAAATAACCGGATTATTTTACTGCTACATTTAATCAAAGTGGGAGTAATGTACCTTTTTGATATTTTAAATGAAATTTAATGAAACTTCCATATGCTCGTATTTTAAACTAGCTGTGCCCGCGACTCCGTCAGCGTTTTCATTTAGTTTATTTTTTACATTTCTAAAATAAAAGTAGCCTAAGACATTCCTTATTTAATCAGCTGTCCTACCTCCCCTTTAAATCCCGTTGAAATCGGACCAAACATTTCAGTGATTAGCGGGTAGAAACAGACAGATAAACAGGTAAACAGAGAGACAGACAGATAGACAGACAGACAAAAATCTAAAAAGTATTGTTTTGCTATATTATGTACCTTGTAAACATAGTGAAAAGCAGTTATTTTAATATAACATACAGACACCCCAATTTTATTTATTTGTATGGATGAAAAAACACTTATTGTTTTGAGTATCGTTTGTTGCTTAATACACTACACAGCAAAGTTTAATAAGTAAAATTTACAGACATTTACATTTTAAAATGTAAAAGCACTTGGACTGTTTTTAATACCATTTATAGTTTTCCGTTTTAGGCTTTTACAATTTCACCAGAGCTTAATTATTTTTAAATTACTTGACTCACTCACGTTAAGTTTAGTCTTGATGATGCTCTATAAATATAAGTGACTAGCTGTAGCCTGCGGCTTCGCCCACGTGTACAAACAAAATCTAGGTAATGAAAACGAATCGGTTACATTTATTTATCATCAAAACATTTCCATATAAATATTCATCCCTTCCTCTAACCCCTC